>JACBKR010002098.1:0-37281 GCA_014218235.1 Colocasia esculenta | reverse complement strand
TACGAGAGCCACCTACCCTAGCACAAAAGAAGAAGAGTTGGTTCTCCTGGGGATCCAAGAAAGGGAAAAAAATGGTTGCCCCTGTTGAAGATCCACTGATATAGCAGATTTAGAAACCTTGGATCCAAATGTAGAAGAAACACCTTTTGAGGATTCGCCCGATTACCCAGCAGCCGCTCCCATGACTCCATGACTACTGGTTCACCGGGTGGGCCTGTAGGGTGAGGTGATGGAGATGGGGGAGGGGACGGTGGTAATGATGGAGATGGGGGAGGGGGCGGCGGTGAGAGTGGACAGGGAGGGGGCAGCGTTGTGGGTTGGTATCACAGCGGAGCAGTGCTATTGTGACGGAACGCCTCGGCCAAGCCCGTTAAACCGATAACGTACTTGATCCGAGTCCGCCTCCCGCGAACGGGCCGAAGCCTCGCTAGGGATACAAACCACAGTCGTGTAACACAAAGGAACACACCCTTTCATATTTATATTTCACAGTTTACATAGCCAATTTCCACAACAACTGAAAGAAAGTACAAGAGCTTGGGGCATACCCCGAGGTACAACTGAAGAAAGTAAACAACTAACTACACTACACTACTGGAGCTGCTACATACTACACAGCTGGAGGTACCGACCCTGCACCGCTACGACGCGGCTCTGAACTGGACGACGGTCGTGAAATGTCCTCCTCGCTCTCACCTGTGGGGGTAGGGGTGAGCCTTGCTAGTCACTGGCTCAGTAGGGAACTCCCCCAAACGAGCAAACCAAAACCACAGGTACGAAAGCAGTAAACAGTACTAACCAATTTATAGAACAGCTAAGCAGGATATGAAAGCTGTAAAAGTACTCACCGTTTGCCGATTACGTAAACAACTGTAATAATTAAACGGAAAACCAGTATAGGTGTACAAGCTAAAGTAGAGAGACCAGCACGAGCCACGTGAACTGGTTCGCGACACCAGAGACTGACTCGGACAAGCTAGCACAGGTCTACCTCTCAGTCTCGCAGCCATGGACGAAAGGTCCAGCTGCCGCTCCACGTGAAAAGGTCAAGTAACTGTGGACCGACCAACTAAACACCACCACCTGCGGACCACACGGTCCAAGGCCCATGCCTGACACCTCTAGAGACCCTGGCCTAGGCTCGCTAGAGTGAGGCACTGAAAAGGACTAGTTGGGGACCATAGTTGACTACTGGTGTCTGTACCCCAACTACGAGCGCGCTACAAGTGACTAAAGGAACACAAGTGTCACTGTCGTCTTTCCCTCAGCCGGACGTACAACTCAAACACAGAGTGAGGGTGTCCAGGTCAGATGACACAGACCTCGACGGTACAACACAGTACCGAGACAAAGGCCGAGCTAACAGCCTGGCTCACAAAGAACCTGGGGCACCCAACTAGAGAGGTAACCATGGAAGGCGTCGTACTACTTGCCACGTACACAAAACCACGTGCACGTCAACACAAAACCACTTGAAGACTCACGTAAACCGCGTGCACTAGTAGTCCACTACCCGTGAACACGACGTAAGCACGTAAAGAACCAACACCTGCGTACCCAGTACGCTAGTCTCAGAAACCACGAGCTCTGGGCGCACTACAATTATGTTGCACCGCTCGATAACAATAATATTCAATATAACAATATTTAGTAAAAGCATGCTGGCGGCAACATCGACTGCCGTCGATGGGATATAAACGGCAAGGTTTTTGGCCGTTAAGCTCCCAGCTGAAGAACCTGGCGTCAATCGATGTTGACGCCAAGCTCCTCGGCTACCAGTTCTCACAGAACCCTAGGCCGACTCCACAAGTGTCCTCGACCCTAAAATCTGTGGAAAAACACGAGGAAACACTTCCTCTAACATGCATGCATTCTAATCAAACGAAACAACATGTTTCATTCTTCAAATTACTCAAACCACCCATGTATCCCGCAGGATACCATTACCCAAAAACACAATTATCATGCAGATTCAGCTTTCCAATTGCATTAACACAACCTATAGGAACTAAGGGATCATTCCTTACCTCAATACACGCTTAAACCTCCTAAATTCTCCCGGGTCCACGCCGAACCTCCGCGAGCTCCTACGGCAATTGCACCATTCCAGCGTTTCCTTGGCCAATTCGTCACCACCTCACGTTCCACGATCCTCTAATTATCCTTTTACAGCTCTTGGAAGTAGTGGGGAAGCAAGAGGCATGAAGACAGGGCAAGGGAGAGGGAGAATGGAGTGAGAGGAATGCTCTCGGGTAGACCTATATTCTGCAGGTCGCACAGGTTGGCGTCAACATGGATGTCGCCAATCAGACCGCCAAGGCTGGACGTCCATATCCCTTGTCGCCAAGTTCATAGAGTAACGTCAACTTACATGGATTCCAATAAGTCAACGACCACACCTGGCCGCCAACTCCTACTCAACTGTAGCAGGTCCTATTTTATCTCAGGACCAAACCTGCACCACACCTGCACACACCACACGTCCAAACCACATTGGCCTCACAATGGCCTTTACAACTATTACACACATGATCCATAAGGATCCGAAAAGCACACATGTTAATTACTATCATCTAAAAAGAAAATTTCGACCTCGAAATTTATAACACAAGCCAAAGTTAAACAACTTAAACATACACACTTTTACAAGTACTATCATCTAAAAAGAAATACAAAACCTTATTCAAACAGATAGGGATACCTTTAGCCATCTCCTCGGCTAACTCCCAGGTATCCTCACCACCCAACCTATTTTCCCATCTCACTTTAACTATTCAATTTCTTTATTTCTCAGCTTCTTATCTTTCGATCCGTAATCTGCACCGGATACTCTGGCATGGTCATATTCGGCCTCAGGTCACCACCTGATAACTGATTATTTGAGCTGGATCTTCAATACATTTCTTAAAATAGAAACATGAAATATATCATGAACATCCGCAAAATCTGCTGGCAAATCCCCTGTAAGCTGTTTCCCCAATCCTTTCAATCACCTGAAAAGGTCCCACATACCTTGGGCTTAATTTCCAGTCTTACCAAATCTCATAATACCTTTACTCGGGGAAACTCTCAAGAAAACAAAATCTCCCACTCAAACTGAAGTGGTCTCCTCCGATATCTGCATAACTCTTTTGCCTACTTTGAGCTGCCTGTAATTTTCCTTAATAAGCTTCACTACTTCTGTGGTTTCATGAATCAATTCAGGACCCACTAATTGCCTTTCTCCCACTTCATGCCAGTTCAATGGGGTCTACATGGCCTTCCATATAAAGCTTCATACGGTGCCATCCCAGACTGGTATGATAAACTATTTTGTAGGCAAACTCAACCATTCCCAAATGATGCTCCCAATTACCTCCCTAAACTAAACAACAAGCTCGCAACATATCTTCAATTGTCTGATGATTCCTCTCTGTCTGACCATCTGTCTGGGGAGATAAAGCGAGAGCTATATCTCAGCTCAGTGCCATTACTTTCTGCAGACTTCTCCAAAAATAGAAGTAAATCTTGGATCTCTGTCAGACACAATAATCTTCGGAATACCATGCAATGAAACAACCTTTCAACATAAACCTTTGCTAGTCTGTCCACTGCCCAAGACATACTTACTGCACTAATCTACACACTTTAGTTAAATGTCAACAAATACCCATATTCCATTATATCCGGAACTCGATTTGGTAAACCTGCCACAAAGTCCATGGCATATCATCCCATTTCCACTGTGGATGGACAACGGTGCATAAACCTCCAGGCTTCTGATTTCTACTATGTGACAGATAACACACCTTGCAACAAATTCTGCTATTTCCTTTTTCATATGAGGCCACCAGAAATGCTTCTCAAATCGTGGTACATTTTAGTACTACCCGGATGGATAGTGTACCTGGATTTATGAGCCTCTTCCAACACTCGCTGCTTTACCTCTCTTTCAGCTGGTATAAAAACATGCCTCTGAGCCTAACCACACAATTATCATCAATGGTAACTCCTTCCATTTTTCACAATCTTAGCTAAACTTACATCTGCCCTCTGAGCTTCAACAATATGCCAATACAAAGACGGCTCTACAGCACTAGCAGCTAGTACTGCCCGTCGCTGACTACTGGGCACATACAAGGAGTTCTCCACTATCTCTTCATACAGCTTCCATCTTTAATCATCATTAAATTTATATATGCATTTCTGCTCAAGGCATCTGCTATAACATTGGCCTTACCCGGATGGTAAGCCAAACTAAATCATAATCCTTAAATATTCAATCCATCTACGCTGACGAAGATTTAAATCTTTCTGCGAGAAGATATACTTCAAGCTTTTATAATCTGTAAAGATCTCAAATCTCTTGCCATATAGATAATGCCTCCACATTTTCAAGGCAAACACAACTGCTGCCAATTCCAAATCATGAGTGGGGTAATTCTCCTCTGCGGCTTTCAATTGCCTAGACGCATAAGCTACACTTTGCCATGTTGCATAAGCACTGCGCCAAGTCCTCTTCTTGAAGCATCAGTATAAACCTTCTAATCTCATAATTGTCTTAGCACTTTCCATCCTCATCACTGCTGCTTCCACTTTACTTGGGTCCACTGTTACGTACTCTCTTTAGCTATGACATGACCCCAACTGAATTTCTTTCAACTAAAATTCACACTTATTGAAATTAGAAAACAACTGGTTATCCCTAAAAAAATCCAACCCTGCAGGGTAAACCTCAAATGAGCTGCATGCTCCTCTTCAGATGCTGAATAAATCAGAATATCATCAATAAAGACCACATAAATTGGTCTAAATACGGATGAAAGATTCTATTTATCAGATCCATAAAATCTGCAGGAGCATTAGTCAGCCCAAATGGCATAACCACAAACTCATAGTGACCATATCTGGTTCTGAAAGCTGTTTTATCTATATCTTCCTCTTTAATTCTCAACTGATGGTACCCGACCTTAAATCAATTTTAGAAAATACCTTTGCTGATTGCAACTGATCAAACAGATCATCTATCCTCGGCAACGGGTACTTATTCTTATGGTCACATCATTAACTTTCTATAATCAATACACATACGAAAACTTCCATCTTTCTTTTTCACAAACAATACCGGCGCTCCCCACGGGGAATGACTTGGTCTAATAAACCCTTTCTGCAACAGCTCTTCTATTGCGTTTTTCAATTCTTTAAGTTCTGCTGGTGCCATCCGATATGGAGCTTAGAAATCGGCATGGTACTGGCAGCAACTCAATGGTAAAGTCCACCTCTCTATGTGGAGCTAAACCAGGCAAATCTCAGGAAAAATCATCAAATTCCCTAACCACGGGAACTCTGCTTCCACTGACTGACTAGCTTCTACCAGACTCACCGAGGCTAAATAAGCCACACATCCAACATTTATTAACTTTCTAGCTCTAATTGCAGAAATTAGAAACTTAGAGGTACAAAAAGACATACCTTGATATTCAAATACTGCACCATTAGGATGACAAAACCTGATCCTTTTCTTTCTGCAATCTAACATTGCTCCATAAGTCTCAAGCAATCCATACCCAAAATAATATCATAATCTGTCAATGCAGGGCATATAACCGACCCGGCATCTGGTTCCCTCAATCATAACAGGAGCTTCATCTATATAACTCGAAGTGAGCAAGAACTCACCCGAGGAACCTCCACTACTAACTCACAAGACTTTTCCTCTAACGGATGAGCATGCAATCCAGAAATTCTTCAGAAATGAAAGAATGAGAGGCACCCGAATCAAATAAAACTCTTGCTGATAATCATAAAGAGGTAAAGTACCTTTTATCATATTTGATGCCTCCGCCTGGGCTCGGGTGATAGCCATAACCTGGCCTCTTCCTCGCTGCTGCGGTACTCCTCTGCCACGACCTGCCTGTGGCTGCTTGAACTGCTGAGGCTACTGCTGCACACCTCTCCATACCCATACTCTCTCAGATAGGGGCAATTGCAGATTAAATCCCCGACTGATTACAATTATAACATCTATACCCTGATGGAATAATGGGCTGCCTGGCAGTACTCTGCTGCGACTCCTCCACCTCTGCCTACCTCGACCTTGCTGGAATTGCTGACGACCTCCCCATCCTCTTCCTTTACCTTTAAATGCTTGCTTCAATTTCTGGCCCTATTTACCAAAGCCTGATGAAGAAGGTCCTGCTAGGTGCTTTACCCTTACTCACACCCACTGACTGCTGCGGTAGCCGAAAACTACCTGAGCCTGACTCGCCCACCTGACAAGTCCGAATAGACCTCTCCAACGTAGCTGCCCTCTGAGCTGCTTCTTCCACTGTCTTACACATGAGAGGTACTATTGCATCTTGAAACTCTACTCTCAAATCTCTAATGAAATATTCAACCATCATATTATTATCTGATACTACATAAGGCGCATAACGGATAAGTGCCATAAACCTCATCTGGTACTCTAAAACTGAAGAGTTACCTTGCTGGAGCGTTCGAAACTGCTCTCGCTTTACTTGCTGCACTTGAATCGGAAAGAATGTATCGTTAAATTAATACTCAAGAAATTCCGACCAAGTGATAGCCTCTTCTGTCCTGCCTGTGAAGGTGGTCTGCATCTTCAATCGCCACCATTCTAATGCAAAACCCCTCAACTGATAAGCAGCTAACACGACTTTATCTGCTGCCGGACATCTCATGGTCGCAAAGACCCTTTCAATCTCATGGACCCAGTGTTCCGTTGTATCTGGATTCGGCCCTCCTGAATAAGTAGGCGGCTGCAATCTCAGAAATTTCTCAACTTGCATCATTGGTTCCTCTGCTAATAACACTGGTGGTGGTGGTGGCACGGGTGCTACAAAAGGCACCTCCACTCCGGTGGAACTGGAGCAATAGGTACAGTCTCTCCATCCCCAGGTGGCACTGCACCGGTGGTACCGGCGCCTGCTGATCCATCCTTGCCCGAATATCAGTGAGGCTTTCCCAGATCCTCTCTATCATACGCTGAGTACTTTCCTGGATCATCTCCTCCCCACCCCAATCTCTTCTATCAGCCATTTCAAATTTCTACATAAACAACACCAAACAAAAACAAAACAACAAATTATCAGAAACCAGGGTCCTTACCAGCAGTGTACAAAGACCGAAATAAGGCTATGTGATCTTTCTAGTTCCTTATATTAACACGGACCTTGCTCTGATACCAACTGTGACGGAACGCCTCGGCCAAGCCCGTTAAACCGATAACGTACTTGATCCGAGTCCGCCTCCCGCGAACGGGCCGAAGCCTCACTAGGGATACCAAACCACAGTCCGTGTAAAACACAAAGGACACACCATTTCATATTATATTTCACAAGTTTACATAGCCATATTTCCACAACAACTGAAGAAAGTACAAGAGCCTGGGGCTACCCCGAGGTACAACTGAAGAAAGTAAAAACAACTACTACACTACCTGCTGGAGCTGCTACTACACAGCTGAAGGTACCGACCCTGCACCGCTACGACCCGGCTCTGAACTAGACGCGACGGTCGTGAAACGTCCTCCTCGCTCCACTCACCTGTGGGGGTAGGGGTGAGCCTCGCTAGTCACTGGCTCAGTAGGGAACTCCCCCAACCGAGCAAACCAAAACCACATGTACGAAAGCAGTAAACAGTACCAACAATTATAGAACAGCTAAGCAGGATATGAAAGCTGTAAAAGTACTCACCGTCTGCCGATTACGTAAAACAACTGTAATAATTAAACGGCAAACAGTACAGGTGTACAAGCTAAAGTAGAGACCGCCAAACACGAGCCACGTGAAAGGTTTCGCGACACCAGAGACTGACTCGGACAAGCTAGCACAGGTCTACCTCTCAGTCTCGCAGCCACGGACGAAAGGTCCAGCTGCCGCTCCATGTGAAAAGGTCAAGTAACTGTGGAGAACAACTAAAACACCACCACCTGCGGACCACACGGTCACAGGCCTATGCCTGACCCCTCTAGAGACCCTGGCCTGGGCTCGCTAGAGTGAGGCACTGGAAAAGGACTAGCTGGGGACCAGTGTCGATACTAGTGTCCGTACCCCCAACTAGGAGCGCGCTACAAGTGACTAAAGACAAAACAAAGTGTCACTGTCCCACTGTCGTCTTTCCTCAGCGGACATACAACTCAAACAACGAGTGAGGGTGTCCAGGTCAGACGACACAGACCTCAACGGTACAACACAAGTATCGGGACAAAGCCCCGAGCTAACAACCTGGCTCACAAAGAACCGGGGGCACCCAACTAGAGAGGTAACTACGGAAGCGTCGTACTACTTTTCAAATACACAAAACCATGTGCACGTCACACCAAACCATGTGAAGACTTACGTAAACCGCGTGCACTAGTAGTCCACTACACGTGAACACGACGTAAGCACGTAAAGAACCAACCACCTGCGTACCCAGTACGCTAGTCCTTAGAAACCACGAGCTCTGGGTGCACTACAATTCGTTGCACCGCTCGATAACAACAATTATTCAATATAACAATATTTAAGTAAAAGCATGCTGGCGGCAACATCGACTGCCGTCAATGGGATATAAACGGCAAGGTTTTTGGCCGTTAAGCTCCCAGCTAAAGAACTTGGCGTCAATCGATGTTGACGCCAAGCTCCTCGGCTACCAGTTCTCACAGAAACCCTAGGCCGACTCCACAAGTGTCCTCGGCCCAAAACCTGCGGGAAAACACGAGGAAACACTTTCTACCATGCATGCATTCCAATCAAACCGAAACAACATGTTTCATTCTTCAAATACTCAAACCACCCATATACCCCGCATGGATACCATTACCGAAAACACAATTATCATGCAGATTCATGCTTTCCAATTGCATTAACACAACCTATAGGAACTAAAGGGATCATTCCTTACCTCAATCACGCTTAAACCTCCTAAATTCTCCCGGTCCACGCGAACCCTCCGCGAGCTCCTACGTAATTGCACCACGTCCGGTGTTTCCTTGGTCGATTCGTCACCACCTCACGTTCCACGATCCTCCAATTATCCTTTTATAGCTCTTGGAAGTAGTGGGGAAGCAAGAGGCATGAAGACAGGGCAAGGGAGAGGGAGAATGGAGTGAGAGGACTGCTCTGGATGACCTATATTCTGCAGGTCGCACAGGTGGCGTCAACATGGATGTCGCCAATCAAACGGCCAAGGCTAGACGTCCATATCCCTTGTCGCCAAGTTCATAGAGCAACGTCAACTTACATGGACGCCAACAAGTCAACGACCACACCTGGCCGCCAACTCCTACTCAACTGCAGTAGGTCCTATTTTATCTCAGGACCAAACCTGCACCACACCTGCCACACACCACACGTCCAAACCACATTGGCCTCACAATGGCTTTCACAACCATTACACACATGATCCATAAGGATCCGAAAAGCACAGACGTTACAGCTATGGTGACCATTGCACCTAAGATGTTGATCATGGCAACCAGTGCAGTACAATAGAAGGCGGAAGTTTGTGAAGATGGTCGTGCAGAAGGGTTCTGCAGTGACAGTGATAGCTATAAAACTATGATCATCTGATTTTGAGAGAATGAGCATGCATGAGTCGTGGGAATTGTATGGGGGACATAGTTATAAAGCTAGGTCATCCCGACTAGCTCGCGAACAACTCATTTGGAGTCGATAAATATACTAGTTAAGAACTCATTTAAATACTCGTTAATAGCTCCTTTAGATATCATTATTAAATATTATAGAGAAATAAACATTGTTTACTTCGACACCATAGATTAATAGATAAACATAAATGTAGAGGTTGATATAAAAAAGTTAAACATAAAGAGAACCTAATGTAAAGATTAAATTCAGGCTATCTACACAAATCAAGTAAACCAAGTAAATAAGATATATATATAGTAAAGAAAAAGAAGTATACATAATATTAAATTTTTTCGAGGGTCCATTGTAGACGCGCGATTGGGCCATCTCCCGCAAGGCTCTTTGGCCCATTAAGCTCGTTGACCATTTGTTGACCAGCCTCGGATACCATGTAGACGGCAACATCGATGGCCGCCGACTACTGGGTGGCGGCAAGACCCATTGACGCTGACCAAGTTGGCGTCCACTCCATGGACGTCTGCATGCGGTTGGCGGCCTGATCCTGGACGTCAATCTCGTTTACTTGGTCTGCGCAACTACCCCGAGATTAGCCCCCTTGCGCCTTCTCTCGCCATGCACCGCATGGGACCATTCAAACGGGCATATGGGCCACCTTGGCACTCCTTGACCCAGTAAAAATCCTACTTGGCCTCTCCCCATTGGTTGGAGCTTAAACACACAAGATTGCCATGTGTGCAAGGTGTTTCTTCACACTTGAGCATCCAAGGCTCTCAACCCGAGCTCCACTGTCTATATAACAGTCCCTTGGCCCTTTAAGCAAGGGGGGAGAGGGCTGGACGTCCATTATGCTGCCACTTGAGAGAAGAGAGAGAAACTTGCACCCTACTTCCACCATCATCCTCTCCTTCTCTCCTCATTTGGGACGTCTAGAAGGGTTTCTTTTGGAGCTGGAGGGACCTGCAAGGAGCCAACAATGCCAACAACGAGGATCAACTCCCTCCTCTTCCTCTCTTTCCCTTCCTCTTACTTTAGTCTCTTGCATGTACACACACTTTCCCACACACTCTAGGCACGTAGGGCACCCTCCTACACACCTAGAAAGGGGTTTCCCAACCAAAAACGGAGGGAAGAAGGGTGGTCATAACATTTGGCCACCCCTCTTCTCAAGTCCGCAACGGTACGGGACTCGCCTTTGGGCTTTCTCTCTTGTTTTGAACATTTACTACACTGCATTTGAGTCTAATAGAGCTTTGTTTGTGGCAGGAACATGTGAACGTGACCGTGGAGCTCTCTTCCTTTGGCCGGCCGAAGGAGGAGAAGTTGAAGCCCCATCTTCGTCCGCTGCGCGAGGCTGCTACAACAACGTGGTCAAAACACTCCCTTGGGCAGGTAAGGCCCTGGCGATCACAAACCTCCTCTTTCATCTCTGGTTCTTTGTTTCCTCCTCAGTCAACCTAGTCAACCGGGGAGTCAACGAGGTCAACCAACAACCCATCATCGCCAACGAGAGACCATGACGTCCGCGAGCCCCGGAGGACATCCACAGTCGACACGGGGACACTGGCGCGAAACGGATCGTCCACAGCTCTTTTCTGGCGATCACGGTGGGAACAGCAGTGCTGCCACGGTTTAGTCTTCATCCAGGTAAACGGCAGCGATTCTGCGCGCCAGGTAAGCGTCCACATTCCTGCCGTTGAGTTCGTTTTTCAGCGTCCACATAGGTAGTCGTTTACTTTTCTTAGCGTCTGTCGATCATGCCGTCAATATGTTTCTGATGAACTGAGCGTCCATATTCATGCCGTTTACTTCACAGAAAACTTCTGTTTGGCTGTTTTGATCTGATTTTGCTTTCTGTTTGCTTCCTGTTGTTCTAACAGTCCTCAGTCACGGGGGTCCTTCCTCTCATCTGTTCTAGCCTCCCCTCACATTTTAGGACAGCATTCTTTGGTCTACAACCTTTTACTCGGGGATTCCCTCTCGGGTAAATCGGGTTGGTTCCAAAGAAAACTCTGTAAGTCCCTAAATTGTGGATTCCCTCACGGTACGGGGCAGGAGGACCTTCACCTTCCTGTTAGTTCACCTACTCATCGGGTTTGAGTAAGATTTGAGAGAACCGGCCAAGTCAAGTCAAGTCAAAGTAATACACAACCTTAATCTTTAAAACTTTTGGGCGTGTTTGATAACATTGATTGGTAGAAATCCATACTTCTGCTGAAAACAGTGTAATCACTTCAACTTAAACCATTTTAAAATCCATAGGTTGTGTGCTAATGGACACTTGGTGGACCCTGTTGACATGTCTAATAAACCGGCATTTGAATATGATGATAACATCAATGATGAGATTGTCGGTATGATTAACACTGATGTTCAGCCTGAGGAGTCGGTTCAATCATCTTCCCAAGCCGACAATGAGGAAGTTAGCTTGAGGGTCAACCCCACTCACGCCCAAATGCCCAAGAAGACCCGAGTTTTCCAAACTCATGTCCCGCTATTCGCCCGACGATAATTTCTATGCTTTCCAAGCATACATTCGGGCAGCGGCTTCTCCTTCCCTCCATCCCATTCTCCTTCCATGCTTCCTCATCTAGGCCCGCTCCTAGGCCTCTCACCCCTTCCCAATTCCTGTATCCCCCATCCCTATCTCCACTCCTATTCCTCCCACTCCTTTACCTACTTCTACCCAATTCCTCCACCCATCCACCCATCCTATGTCCAAACCACTCCTCCCGCTCAATCCGAATCCATGTCCCGGTCTGAGACGGAGGGTCTCATTAGGAAACTCTTGGCTGAATCTTTGTCCTTTCCAAGCCTCATTCACTCCAAAACTACTGCAAGCTCCCCAACGCTTACTTCCCTCCGGGTTTCAAGGCCCCAAAGTACCGCAAGTATGACGGGACCTCCGATCCCCAATTCCATCTTGCTGGCTTCACCATGGATTCCCATCGGTGGCTGTACGATCGGGTCCTCTTAGTCCACCTCTTCCAACAATCGTTAGAAGGGGAGGCTTTGAGGTGGTTTACCTCTTTGCCCGCATCGGATTCTTTAACTTTGACATAGTCTCCGAATGCTTCATCTCCATTTCTCCTACATGGCCACTCAAGTCCCTACACTTCCTGACTTGGTGGCAGAAAAGATGAAGACGAACGAAGACTTTGTCACTTATGCCAACCGATGGAGGTCCATGGCCTCGAGGGCCGACATTCCCATCCGGAGTCCCAAGCCATAACCATGTTAGTCACCAACACCACCCATTGCTCCGATCCATCTGATGCTTAGTGAGTTCCCTCCTTCACGCATCTTTACAACCGAGCAAGGGTGTCCAAAATCAGATCAAGGACTCCTCACTCCCACATTTCTTCGAAGGGAAGCCAAAGGCACGTAAGGCTCCCGCGGCACCACCACCGAGGGGGTGACCATCAATGAGTCTGTCAGTGCCTGCAGCCAGCCTTTGAGGCTCCCAACAAATCCTCCCACCCTCCTTCCAACCCTTCTTCCAACCCTCACCAATTCCCATCTCACCCTCCAAGCCTTACTCTGCCGTTCCCCTCCTTCTGGATACACCCGACCTGGCCCCAAAAGGTCGCACTACCCTCCTCTCCCTGAGACTCTCGAGGATGTGTCTTCACCTCATGTCCTGCGATGCGATTCAACTCCCCCCACAAAGGGAGAACATCAATCCGAGGGTTGACACCTCCAAGTACTGCCCATACCATAGGGCCCATGGTCACTTCATCAACAATTGCTTTACCTTTCGTGACTGGGTCTATGATATGAATGACCAAGGTAGAATCAACTGGGATGACGTCAAGGTGGCCATAGCCAAGTCTAGGTACACCAAAAAAGACCTTGGCATTTTCAGTAACCCTCTCCCCAATCACCAAACCAACAACCCCTCCTCATCCAGAGCCCAAGAGAATGTGCATACCATGATACACCTAGGGCCCGGGTTGTGAGGAGAGAGCAACAGTGGGGGGTAGAAGGTTTCGAAGAATGGTACCCGTGTCCCACTGCCGAGTCTCAGGAGCCTTATCTCGGTAGATGCCATCCTGAAGAGAGACCTTAGTGCTCATCCGTCCTCCCCAAGATGCTCACCCACTATCCTCACTTCCCTGCCAATGAGTCATCCTCCAGACCCCTCCAGCTCATCCGCCCTCAGTCTCAGGAGGCCGTACATGTCACGCTCCGAAACGGATCATTCCTCCGCCTCGCCCATCCCAAGATGAGGAGGATAATGGGCCTCCACCTCCGGCTGGCACCGAATATGACATTCTCCAACATTTGGATAAGACACCCGAGGGTGTCCATTTTAGAATTGATTCGGAGGTCGCCGTCGCATCAATCCACTCTCCTCCAGTTTCTTCAGAAAATCATGGTAATGATGACCTCCCTCCTAGCGGGGTCACCAATGCCATTCTTTCTCTCACCCAAGGACCCTCAGTTTCCTTCTCGGACAAGGATCTTGCGCCCCCGAGTGTCGTTCGCTCCCTCTTTGTCTCACCATCAACCTCAATGGGGTTTCGGTGGACTCCACTCTCATCGACACCGGGGCATCCATTAATGTCTGTCCGATGAAGACCCTTAAGCAGTGGGTTTAGGGGAAGAGAATCTGGAGAAAAGCTGCTCCACCATCGCCGCCTATGACAACTCCAAAAGGGTTGCCAAAGGTAAATTGCTCTTAAGTTAGGAATCGGACCTGTCACTATGTCCACTGAGTTCCTAGTTCTTGACGTCGATCCGGCCTACAAGGCCATTCTCGGTCGTCCTTGGCTAGAACAAACTCTAGGGGTCCCTTCCACCGCCCACCAATGCTTCAAATTCCCTTTCAATGGGCGGGTGATCAAGATTAAGAGCATTCCCATCTTGGAGACCCTCAATGCGGTTACCACAGAGCAGATGCCGCACCTTTTCATTCCGGATAAGGGGAAGAAGCCAGTCATGTCTTTTTGACTTCCCACACCCTGTGAGCTCGGCCAAACTCCCAAGCCTGCTGTAGAACCCCATGTCCCATGTCCCCCGGGAAAGGTTGGGAAGTATGGCCAATATCGGCTATGTTCATGGCCGCGGTAGGCACGGATGAAAAAGGAGAGACCCAGAGCGTCAGGCGATTAGGAGGTTGTTACCAAGGCCGGTCTAGGTTCCGCCCAGACCCTGTCCATCCAAACCCATATAACCTATCAACCTCTTACCTGGACTTGAAAGAGCATTTTGTTCAGGGGCCGACCCAGTTGGGGACCAGGGAGCCCATGATAGAAGAAATACCTTGCTCTGAGAGTGAGGATGAAGAAGAAGAGGAAGAAGATGCCCAAATAGAAGACATTTCTGACGATTTTGGCCTCCTCTCACTCTTTGGCTCTGATCTCCCTTCTTCCCATCTTCACCACCATCATCTCCATCTTCCTCTACTTCTGTGTGCCCGCCACACAATTCAGTTCCTCCACCCACCTAATCCCCTTCTTTCTCCTCTGTCCTCTCTCCATCCCTCATCTCGCCAGTCGAGGCTACCTTGAGTCAGCAACTCATGGTTCTTGGCCTTGACTCCAAAAAAAAAATGCCAATTTTGAAAATTGGAAATCCGAGGTCTCCATTGAGCACCCTTCCTCCCTGGAACCTCTTCCGCTCGGCCAGGGGCCGACGCTTTCCGGCCTAAGTTCCTCTTCCTCTTGCCCCTCTAGGAGCACTTCCCTGTACATAGTTTTGTACATAGCAGTCATGTAAATAGTGGTCTAGATTCTAGTTTAGAGTCAGGTCTAGAGGCTAGTCTAGGGTCTGGTTTAAGTTTAGGAGAGTCTAGTTCCTCTCAGCCATGCATGCGCAAGGAGAAGGGTAGGCAAGTTCCTGCTATTTTGTCAGGTGCCAGAATTTCTTGAGGATCCTGCTCTCGTCGAGTCTGACTTTGAAGAAGGTGACTCTGTAGATGACGGTTTAGGAGTTATCTGCTAGATTTTGATGAGGAGCGTGAGTCGGGAGATCTTGGGTCGGGAGAAGAGGACCCAGTGAGCTCCTATGTGGATGGCACAAAAAGGTTCGACGAGCCAACCATGGCTGCAGACGAGCCTACTAAAGAGGTCAACCTTGGCACTGAAGAATCCCCGAAGACAGTTTTGATTAGTGCCAACTTGAGTGTTGAAGAAGAAGAAGCCTTGGTAGCCATTCTTAAAGAATTCTCCGACGGATTTGCTTGGTCTTACGAGGACATGCCGGGACTCGATACCTCTTTGGTCGAGCACCGTTGGTCCTAAAAGCCGACGCAAAGGCCGTCAAGCAAAAGTTGAGAAGCTACATCCTAAGCTTGCACTCAAGATCAAAGAGGAGGTTGACAAGTTGCACAAAGCCAAATTTATTAGGGTTGTGCTATATCCACAGTGGGTAGCTAATATCGTCCCTGTAATGAAGAAGGACGGTAAGGTTAGGATCTGTATAGATTTCCGTGACCTTAATCGTGCTTGCCCAAAGGACGATTTCCCTCTCCCACACATAGATGTCCTAGTGGACAATACTGCCGGCTTCGAGCTTTTGTCGTTTATGGATGGTTTCTCTGGGTACAACCAGATTCGCTTGGCGGAGGAAGACCAGGAGAAAACTTCATTTACAACGCCCTGGGGGACTTACTGTTATGTCGTCATGCCCTTCGGATTGAAGAATGCGGGAGCAACCTATCAAAGGGCTATGATGGCAATTTTTCATGACATGATGCATGTGCACATGGAGGTCTATGTGGACGATGTCTTGGTAAAATCAAAGACTCGACATGGCCATGCTGAGGTCCTCCGGGCAGTTCTCCAAAGGTCTAGAGAGCACAATCTTAAGATGAACCCCAAGAAGTGCGTCTTTGGTGTCTCTTCGGGAAATTGCTTGGGTTCATAGTAAGTAAGCGGGGAATTGAAATTGATCCTAACAAGGCCAAAGCAATAATTGACATGCCTCCTCCTAGGAATATCAGAGAAGTCAGAGGGCTAATTGGCAGACTCCAGTTATTAGGAGATTCATCTCCCAGCATTCAATCCGCTGTAAGCCCTTCTACGAGATGCTTAGAGGGAGAGGCGAAGTTTAATTGGGACAATAAATGTCAGAAGGCCTTGATGAATTGAAGAGCTATCTTTTTAATCCCCCTGTTCTCGCTCCTCCGGTCCCGGGTCAGCCTTTACTGCTCTATGTGTCAACCACTGAGGATTCAACTGGAGCGGTTTTGGCCAATACGACGACGAGAAGAAGGAGAGAGCGGTGTACTATTTATCCAAGTTGTTCAATGAGGCTGAAAAGAAGTACACCGCCATGGAAAGAACGTGCGCGGCCGTCGTCTGGGTTGCCCAGAAGTTGAAGCACTATTTCTTGGCTCATGAAGTGAAACTTCTGGCGCGTATGGACCCTATTCGGTACTTGCTCGAGAAGCCCGTCCTGACTGAGCGGTTGATGAGGTGGCAAAGCTTCCTAACCAATTTGATATCACCTATGTCAACCAAAAGTCAATCAAGGGGCATGCCATAGCTGAGCATTTGGCCCACACCCTTACCTTTATACTCCCCCGTTGATGAAAGCTTTCCCGATGAAGAGTTAGGAGCCATTATCGATGGTGAACCTTCGTGGGTGCTTTACTTCGACGGGGCTCTTAATTCCAAAGGTGTGGGATAGGGGCAGTCCTCCTCTCACCGGAAGGGGTAGTCATTCCGCACGCCTATCAGTTAACCTTCCGAGCCACGAACATGTGGCTGAGTACGAGGCTCTCCTAGTCGGGCTGAAAATGGCTTTATTGCTCGGAGTCAAGGAGTTAAGGATTATTGGAGATTCGCAGTTGATACTCGGCAATCTCTTAGCAAGTACCAGAGACCGGGACCCCAAGCTGAAACCATACCAAGAGTGGTAGGAAAAGTAGTCCGGCAGTTTAGGAAGCTCACCTTAGTTCACACTCCTAGGGCCCAAAATATCCTAGCGGATTCACTCGCCTCCCTCGCGTCTTCCATTCCCATTCCTTTGGGAAAGTCTTCTGAAACTGTCTCTGTCCAGAGGTTAAGAGTCCCTTCCCATGTCGATCTGTGGTTCTCTCAGCTCGTGCGTCCTTCTCCATCCCTTCGGGTCCATGCGCTTTCCAAAGAGCCAGAAATTGACCTTGAAGATGGCCATCCCTGGTATTTGACATCAAAAACTTTCTCAAAGATGGATCCTTCCCTGATTATGCCACCTCTGCCGATAGACGGGCAATCGTCGCGTCTCGGAGCGTTACAAGATCATAGGTGGCATTCTCTACAAAAAGTCTCTCAGCGGGGTCTATCTCCGTTGCCTTGATGAATTCGAATCTCAAGATGTTGTTGAAGCCGCTCACTCTAGTGAATGTGGTGGCCATGTTAATGGTAGAGCAATTGCCCAGAAATTGCTAAGACACTATTATTGGCCCACCATGGAAGAGGACTGTCGCCATTTTGTCCGTCACTGTGCTAAATGCCAATTGCACGGTGACAAATTCATGCTCCTTCCTCTTCTCTTCACCCTCTCATCGCACCATGGCCTTTCGCCATGTGGGCATTTGACGTGGTCGGTCCTCTTGCGGACAGAACCGGAGAAATCCGTAAGAAGTCCTTCATTCTGACCGCCACGGAGTACTTCACGAAGTGGGCTGAAGCAGAAGCATTCATAGAAGTCAAAGCTTCAACAGTTGTCAAGTTCATCAAGCGCAACATCCTTGCAAGATTTGGCGTGCCTCGGGACATCGTCACCGACAACGGACCGCAATTCACTTCACAGGAGCTTCGCGACATGTGTGGTAAATATGGCATTAACTGCATCATTCATCACCATATTATCCACAAGGTAATGGACAAGCTGAAGCTACTAACAAAACTCTCATTAAAATCATAAAGAAAACATGCAAATCTCACAACAATGCTGACTGGCCAGATCGCTTGGTTGAGCTCTTTGGGCTTATCGCACCTCCGTCGCACTCCTACGGGGCAAACCCCCTACGCTTTGACATACGGATCGGATGCGATACTCCCATATGAGATCTTCGTCCCTTCGCTTAGAGTTCAATTGGATTCCGAACTTGATCCTGATCAACGTCGGGAAGCCTTGTTGGCACAACTTGAACTCTTAGATGAAAGGCGAATGATAGCGGCTGACCATGCACAAGTCTATCGTCAGAGAATTGCACGTTTTTATGCCAAAAGAGTTCTTGAGAGAAAATTCGAAGTAGGTGAATGGTCCTAAAACGCAAAATCATAAAGGCACCAGGTCCCAGGAGCAAATTGCAAGAAAATTGGGAGGGTCCGTTCGTTGTCAAAGAAGCATACTCAGGGAATGCTTATAGTTTGGGGATGCGAGGGAGTTGAGCTAACGCACCCTTGGAACGCAGTCTACCTCAAGAAATTCTACCTTAGTCGGTCAGTCAGTCCGTCAAGTCGGTCATTCATCACTTGTTAAGGTGTGGGTCTACTTTCCTACTTTTCCAATTGGTCATTAGTAAGGAAGGGTTTATTCACACACCACACGATGTTGGAGTATTACCCCTAACTAGAAAATCAAGTACACTCGGGCGGTCTCATCCGGTCAATGTGTTTCCCCTATTCTTTTCCCACTCGGTCGTGTCTGGAAGCGGAACAAAATACGAGTAGGGGACCATCACTCTCATTTAAAAGGACAAGGTCACCATAAAAACGGGGGCAACTAATAAAAAGCAAGAGGCAAAATGTCAAATCAAGCCTCAAAAGGGGAAAGAAAAGCCAAAAGGTCAAAAAGGGTAGCAAAAAGTACGTATCCGGAAAAAGGCTGACCAACTCAAGGAGGTAGCAAAAAGTACGTGCCCCACCCCAGAAATCAGAAATGAAAAATCTCCTGAAAACAATGGTTGACCAAGTCTGTTTAATATGAGATGTCGGTTCGGAAACAAAAAGTAGTTTGAACCAAAGTCCTACATGATTCCTACACCCTTCTTCATATTTCTCCCTCTAGGGGCAATTTGATTGTATAAGACCTCCCGTGGTGAAAACATCAAGAAAGCTAGGGGCAATGCCCAACATTAGGATTTCATGCACTCCCCTCCTCACTCTTGGCCTCTGTGGTTAAGTAGATCATGAAGACCCTATACCACAACATGTGATGAATATGTGTCTTAGAGTCCAAAAATCCAAAATAATATAATATATATATATAAATATACAAAATCAAAAAACAACAAAAAAAGAGATCTTTTGATGTATATATTTCACGTTGTACATATTTTCCAAAAGCAAAAAAAAAATTAGAAAATCAAAAATCCAAAAAAATTAGTGGTCCCATGTAATATACTAACATTTCCTTATTTTCTTATCAAAAACAAAAACAACAAAAAATCAGAAAACACAAAAAAAAAGAAAAAAATACATGTGCATATTTCCCTTCAGTTATTTTATTATGTTCCTATCTTTGATTAGAAATTAGCCCCTTACAGATCTCAAGAAAGGTACATCGTAGGCAAGGGGCTAAAGCAGATCTACACTAACTGTTTCTTTAAGTGTTGTGGATTGCAAGAAAATAGAAGCCAAACCATTCAAGCACACAGGATGATGAAAATCCAAAAGTCCACTATGATAATCAAGTCCATGTACATGTCATAACAGGGGCATACCCCTGGAAGTACATCGGAGCCCCGCTCCTCACTCTCTCTCGCTCTCCCTCACTAGGCCTCTGCCTACGTGAGCTGCTCACCTCCTCCTCCTCCCTCTCCCGACGCCGGTCTGGAGAGGAGGCCTCGACGCCGTCGACGCCCGGGCCGCTGCAACCACCTCGCCCACGGAAGGGTCCCAGGGACACGATGTCGTCGAGGGAGGCGAACGCTGATCCGGTCCTCGCAGCGTCGCCTGCTGGGCCTGCCGCTGCTGCTCCCGGTGCTTCTTCAGCGCCCGGTCCTTTAGAATCTCGTAATCTGCGGCGATCTGCGCCCGGGGTGCTCGGCCTCTCTCTCTCTCTCCCTGGCCTCGAGCAGGCAACCCCTCATGGTGGCCCGTCATCCCTCAGCTCCTCCATGGCAGTCGCCATAGTCGCCGCCGCACATCAAAAAAAAAGGGGATCAGTCATGAACATGTGTCAGAAAAGAAGAAAGAAGAAAGATACACCCTCAGCCCTCCAGACGAAATCCTCGCCTCAAACTACAGTCGCAGACTCTCCATCTGTGCCTGGAGAGTAGCCACTCTTCCTCCCGCCGCTGCATGTCAAGGGACAAGCACGTTAGAACATTCAATATACTTTAAAGGAAAGTGCAAGTTTAGTGTCTTACCTCAGCCCCAACCTCTCGAGCCTACTCCTCGAGCTCCTGGGACCCGAGCCTGCACCTGGTCCAGGGCGTCCTGCAGGCGGTCGGCGAGATCCCCTCTCACCGGCTGTGCCGACGAGCTCGCTCCGAGGTCGCGGCTCGCCCGAGCCCCTCGATAACTGCTCCTTTGCATTCACAGAATCCTGGTCAGTCATCAGTTCAATATCAAATCAAATCAAATTCAAGGGTTAATGCTACTTACCAAGTCCTGACCTCGGTGCGGAGCCTCGTCAGCTCCACCTCCTGCTCGGCCAAGCGCCCTCCAAAAGGCGGATGGCCTGTTTTGTGACTCGACATCTGCCATTCGCACTTCAAGGTTAGAATCAAATGAGGCAATCCACCAACCAAGGCCTAAGGTTGGAAGTTTCACTTACCACTCGTCGGTCAAGCCGGAGTCGCCGGCATACCGTGCCTGGTAGTCCTCCATGTAGGCCGAACTATCAAGGAGGGCCGTCTGCCGCACGACCTGCTCGCCGCCCTCGCGCCAGTAGGCGACGTGCTGCCGGTGCTCGTGATGACCAAACTGTCCCATAATAAATAATTCATTTATTTACATTAATTTTGATGATTAACAAAATAGTACTAATGGATTACTTGAGCCTTGAGAATAGGAAATAACAGAAAAATGAAAGTTCAAGACAATAAGGGTAGTCTCATCTCACATTCTGTCCCAGTCTTTGTATCGACTTCTTTGATAAGCAGAACGATTTCCTCTTTGACCGAAAAATTCAAAACAAATCGATATCGCAACGATTCTTTAAGACATCGCAACGATTTCTTTAGAACCCGAACGACTTGACTGTCGTAACGATTTCTTTAGACCATCGTAACGATTTCTTTAGAACTCGCAACGACTCTTTAGCCGTAACGATTTCTTTAGACCTCGTAACGACTTCTTTAGAACTCGCAACGACTCTCTAGCCGTAATGATTTCTTTAGACCTCGTAACGACTTCTTTAGAACTCGCAACGACTCTCTAGCCGTAACGATTTCTTTAGACCTCGTAACGATTTTTTTAGAACTCGCAACGACTCTCTAGCCGTAACGATTTCTTTAGTTCTCGTAACGATTTCTTTGATTCTTATAACGATTTGTTTTGTGCAACGATTTGTAAGACTTCTCGTAACGATTTCTTTGAAACTCGTAACGACTTGATTGCTGTAACGATTTCTTTAGAAGTTCATAATGATTTCTTTACAGTTCATAACGACTTGATAAGTGTTCATAACGATTTCTTTACAGTTCATAACGACTTGATAAGTGTTCATAACGACTTGCTATAACTCATAACGATTTCTTTAGAAGTTCATAACGATTTCTTTACAGTTCATAACGACTTGATAAGTGTTCATAACGACTTGATAGTCATAACGATTTCTTTACAGTTCATAACGACTTGGTAAGTGTTCATAACGACTTGCTATAACTCATAACGATTTCTTTAGAAGTTCATAACGATTTCTTTACAGTTCATAACGACTTGATAAGTGTTCATAACGACTTGATAGTCATAACGATTTCTTTACAGTTCATAACGACTTGATAAGTGTTCATAATGACTTGCTATAACTCATAACGATTTCATCATTATAATTTGATAATGCTCTGTCATAACAATTTGTCTGTTATCGCATAACGACTTCATAAGTCATGAAGGCATCGGGATTGTTTATATCGAATTTCTTGCTGTATCAGTATAATGCTTTTTAATAGCGTTGAAAAGTCAAGTCATATCTTGTCTATTGACTGCTACGCATTAAATGCTCTCTGATTGTATCTTCCATGCATGCAGACAATATCTTCCATTTTTATGCTACTCTGTCTACGTACTTTTTAGACAGAAAGGAGCTTTGCTATATATTGCAATATATGTTCCATCTGCAACTAACAATCGACGGCAGTCCTAGCTGTCCTCTATTTATTATTGATATGCTTGCAGATATCTGACAAGACTCATCTGTACAACGTTGGATACAAGATACAAGATTCTAAACCTTTTCTCTGGCGTGTACTAAAGGATAAAAGACTGAAGATCAGAAGCTTCCTTGGTGACCAGTCTAATGTACACCAGGACAAGAGACAACGGACACTTCAACGTTCAAATTTGAATATGAAGTTTAAATAAAGACTCAAGACGGAGAAGAAACAACAACGCTTACAATTCGAAAAGAAAGAACTCCATCTCTTCGAGTCTTTAGAAGATTGAAACAAGAG
Organism: Colocasia esculenta; assembly: GCA_014218235.1. Taxonomy (NCBI): domain Eukaryota; kingdom Viridiplantae; phylum Streptophyta; class Magnoliopsida; order Alismatales; family Araceae; genus Colocasia; species Colocasia esculenta. The sequence goes on along the minus strand of JACBKR010002098.1, from coordinate 14,193 downwards.
CGAAGCTTCCACTCCAACCTTGTTCTTAGCTCTTAGCTCTCAGTGATCAAAGGATATTTTATTAGTAAGAGCTTGTGTAGTCCTTGGAGAGAAAACTTTGTCAAATCTCTTTCTCTCTCGGGCCTTGGTTGCTTCAGCTTGTAGCTGGTCAGCTAGAGTCTGAAGCCTGTTCCTACATCTTCTCTTCTTTAGTTGTGTTCCCTTCTGGACAAAGGAAGACCTGGTGGTATCCAGGGTGGTTGTTTTCCTTTAGGTTGAAGGAAGACCAGTTGAGGCTGGGTGTAAGGATCCTTGAGGGGGATTGTACCCTTGGTAGTGAAATCCTGAGGCATTGCTCAGGGACTGGACGTAGGTCTCCTGTGGAGAGGAGTTCCGAACCAGGATAAAAATCCTTGTGTCTTGTGGATGTGCTTTGTGTGATTGTGTATTTGCTCTAACTCTAACCTCGTTATTAAGTTGTGTAAATCCTTTCAGTAAACAGGTTTTAATCAGAGATCGGAATTTTAATAACCCATTCACCCCCCCTCTGGCTAGCTAGCTGGGCAACAGATCCGTCCCCCAGTCACGGTCCTCAGCAAAGAACCGCCGACGCGAGTGTCCCTCTCTCCCGAGGGAAGGCACCTCGATGGCCGGCTGGTGCCAGCCCAGGGTCCGCACCACCAGCTCCAAATACAGCACCTCACATGTCCCGAGTCACAGTAAGAGGAGGTGGCGGTCGAAAAGGGGCCGGCCCGCCGCCACCGCCGGGTGCGAGGCGTCCTCCTCCCCCGCATAAGGGGTCCACACTACCTGAGAAGAATGAGAAAACACTGGTCAGTAACATCAAATGCAGCAGTAATTGAAAGAATGCAAGAGCTACTTGAGATTTTCATACCTGCTCGTGCGGGTAGTGGTCGAGCGCGACCCGCACGTCTCCGGCCCTCCTGTCGGTGACCCTAGGGTCCGAGGCCACCTCCCATCTCCCCATGAGAGGCACCATTGTCTGGCGCCCCTCTGCAAGTGTCCCGCACCCCATCGGGAAGCGCGTATACCCCCAGATCTGCAAGGCAACAAAAGATTGGTCAGTCAGGCAGTTAATCAATTCAAATCAATGATGAGCATTAAAAGAAATTTGTGTACCTGAAGAAAGGGGGTGAAACCCCCGGTGCTCTGAGAACGCCGTGAGCTGCTCGGGAGAAGTGAGAAGAGGTGTGCCTAGCATCGCAGCGCCCCAAGCGTACCTCCCCGCCTGCGCCAAGTCTCGTAGAAGCAGTACGAACTTGCAGTTCATCTGAGATGACTGCGTCGCGAACAGTAGGCGCCCGAAGAAGTAGCTGACGAAGATCCGGACGCAGCGCTCCTCGCTCCGGCCTCCTAGATCCAGCAGACCCTCACCCTGGCATAGAACTCCTCCAAAGTCTCCAGGGGCCTCTCCGCCCTCCTCTCAGTCCCATGGCCTCTGAAAGTGATCCGAGCAAGATGCTCTGGATCGGCCGCCTCCTACCAGCCACAAACTCCGGCCCCGACAACTCTACGATATCATCATAAAAGTCTCTCCTCTCCAGCCCGACTACCGGCTCTCCCTGAACCGGTAGCCCTGTCAGATACGCCACATCCTCCAATGTGGGTATCATGTGACCCCAAGGCATGATGAATGCCTTGCAGTCCTCCTCCCATCTCTCCCTCAACGCCTCTAAGTAAGGGACATCTAAGTGAAAAGGGCGTACCGATAGGAGATGACCGAACCCCATCCGGGCAATCCTCGTCTGCTGGCCTCCGGCAGCACCCGGCACCATGCCCAACACAGGTCCCAAGTCACCCTACTCCTCATTCGGCCCTTGCCCTGCAAAACCACAGTAAAGTAACGTCAGCATCGACTGCCGTTTATCAAACATTGACGGCAAGGGGTTTTGTCGTTCATTAAGAGTCGACGTCCACGGGTGGTCGTCAAGTTCCTCTATCAGCGACCAGAACCTTGACGTCAAGTTCCTTTTGACGGCAAGGGGTTGGACGCCGGGAGGAACTCGACGGCCACCGATGTTGCCATCAAGTTCCTGTCTGACCCGACGGCGCTTCCCTTGTTTTCCCTCCTTTTCACCAAATCACAAACACAGAGTTTTGAGAGTCTAGGAGCCTACCTTGGGCCATCGAGGCGCCTCCGCCTCCGTCTCATCTCCTCCCTCGTCTTCTCCGGCGGTCTCTTCCCCCTCCGGTACGTCCTCCACCGCCACTTCTTCCTCTTCCTCCGCCATAGCCGTCTCCACCTCTTCCTCTTCCTCCTCTGGTTGGCGGCGGCCCCGGAGAATGCCTCTTTTCTCTCTCGTCCTCATCATAATCTCGAGCAAGGTAAGGATTCGGGTTTTCTCCTTTCCGGCGCTTGGAAGGCGTAATGGCCCGGAGAAAGCGTCAGTTCAAAAAAAAGGCATTTTCTGGTGTAACGTCAAGCTCTGGCCGTTTAACTTTTTCTGACGTCAAGCGGGTGCCGCGGACGTACCCTTGACGGCCTGGTGGACGTCAAGGTCTCTTCAATGTCAGACCTCGAAGTTTGGTAGACGACCATGTTTGGACGTCTAATTTGAATGTCGACGACCACCTCCGTGGACGTCTATCTCTCTGTCTCAGTGGTTGGCGACGGGCCCTGGACGTTTACTTGTAGTTGGCGGCCATCGAGGTGGACGCCAACAACCCCGCACTCAGTCCTCACAACACACCTTTTGAACCTTTTGAGGCCATTTCATTCCACACATTCCACAAGTCAAACAAACTCAAGTCAACACAAATGCAACTCACTTTTATTCATCAAATTATGTTACACTTATTCAAAACAGGAAGATACATCATTTTGCCCTGCGGGCCATAAAGAAATCACATGAAATGGGACAAATAGTGTCTGTGAAGTCCTCATACTGCCATATGTCTTCCGGTGTTTCCTGCACTGCCAATCCCACCTTCTTGCTCACTGTGTATTTCTTCCAAGTCTTCATAGCTTTCTTCATCATCCTTTCATTCTTCCCGGTGATTATCATATCAGTGCAACTGGATGGAGTTGGAATTCCCCGTGGAATCCCAAGCTGACAGTGGCACCGATGTGGTTGGTACACACCATCCGATCAGCTCCAATTAACCACAAATCTCTGTCCTCCCTGGTCCTTGCTCTGAACTCAATAGTCCTCATAAACAGTGGCCTCATGATGAAGTCATCCATTACCAGAAATGCCAAATGATCTCTCCAGGATCTCTGCTCTTCAAGTGTGCTGTCACACACTTGATCTCATCTTCCGGCTCATAGCATGCCCTGCTACAGTACACCGAACTCCGAAGGAAGATTCTGGAGGGGGTAGGTTGACTGTCAGCAAAATAAATTTTAAATGAGCTTCCATCCATACCTGGAGCAGAAACAAACTCCCGCAGGTGTGTCCGCCTAGGCTCATTGTGGTGAGCGAACCGTACAGGTGGGCCAGCACTGCAGGGGCAAGTGACTACCGCGCCACAGCAGTGAAAGTACTCCAATGTGCTCATAGAGGATGAAATCGCCACTCGTGGGGAACAAAAGACCCCGGCCAGGCAGAGCGTCAGTCCTTGTGTCGCCCTCTCTCCGCCAATCTCCTAGCATGCTGGATCAGCCACCAGGCCAGCCGGTCTAGGAAGATCCCGTTCTTGTTCGTCATCCGCAACACCTCCTTCTTGTCTCGTACGATGTCCGCGAGGATCTCTTCCCACGGGAGGAGAGGAGTCGCTGCATCGTACTCCAGGCACCGCTGCCATCCCAGGAACAGTTCCACCTCCTCCAGCAACACGCTCGCCTCGAAGCCCTGGAACACGAACGTGTGCGTGTGCGGGTGCCATCTCTCCACCAACGCCCCCAGGGCGTCAAATCCCCACCACATGTCTTTCATGTTTTTTGCCAGCACCACCATGAAGTTCAGGTTCCACATCCCGACGAAGCCCCGCATGTCCAGCGTGATAGCGTTTACCAGGTTCACAAGCCAAGAAAAGGCCCGTACCTGGCCTTGGCTCGGGAATGCTGGGATTTCCTGCATGAGGGTGGGGTTATGTAAGAACAAGGTTTGGGGGCGTTTTCAGCCCGGAAGGAGCATAAATAATCATTGCTTACCTCTCCGTTGGCCAGACGCGTGCTCAGGTGTACATCCGGAACTTCACTCGAACTCCGGGATTCGCACCTGTGGATCGTCCCGTCAAAGAAGAGCCATTTCGCTGTGTTTTTCCATCTCTCAGCTCTCTGGTTCGCAGCAGGAGCAGGGAGGGACGGAGGTAGGAGATGAGAGAGTCCTTATGGACTCCCATCACCTATTTTTTCGGCTTAATCCGCTATCAGGTAGACGTCCGATCGGTGGACGTCAGTATTGTGTTGGCGGCAACATATGTGACGTTAACATGTGTACTGGCGACCAGCGATGTGGACGTTTACTGACCGAAAATTTTTAAATTCTTATTCTTTATATGGCCATTATCCTTTATCTTGTGCTTCAAGTTGTTTTGCAGATATCTTAAGCACAGGCTGCGCTTAAAAATTCGGAACGCTCATGTGACCTTGAGTGTCACAGGTATGTCTAACATAGGACCCCACCAGAGGCGAATAACTTGGCGACCGTGAACCTTGAGTTCCCCTTCACCAAAAACCATGATGGTTTGCGATCTCTCAGTTATTCGTATGGCCTTTAGAATTTTCCTCTGGTGCTAACTTGCATTTTAGATAGGCAACCCACACTAGCATGCATCTTCACTGCTAACATTCTCTTACTAACTAAAAAAAAAATGGTGATTTTCCTCGATCATATGATTGCTCCATGGCTCCCCCAGCTCAGGTAGCCTACCGGGTCCGCCCTTCATGACTATCCAAGTTGATATCGGGTCTTTGATGTCCCCCCTTCTCCACTTGTCCCACCGTGTCTTTCACAAATAGTCAAGCAATCCTTATTGAGTTCATTTGAGCCTTCGCCAGTCGCGAGCTTAATTCCGGACTTCAGGCTTTTCAAGCATGTGGTTCCAGTTAGAATCTTTTGATAATCCTTTGAGAGATCAACCAACTCCTTGTCTCCATGACCTCCTAAAATTCGGGACCGACGTCCTGATTAGGCCAGCGAGCCCACGAGCTCCGGTTATGAGACCCTCTTGATTCAATCGTCATATTACAACTCCTTTGACTCAGACACACCAGAAACTAGTCAAAGTCCGACACGGCCATGCCAGGGACCCCGCCATTGGGTAGTTGTAGTTACACGGGTAGATCACCCTTTTCCTTACCCCTATTTGTCTCTCAGACGATATGTCATTTGTTTCTAGCCTGACTCTTTCGTTTGGTTCGCTAGAATTCCTATCCTCGGAGATGGCCCTTCCATTAAATCTCTGCGTCCTTTGTCTACCGAGACCGGATGTCTCGGAGGGGCATTTGTAGACACGCGATTTGGCCCATCTCCCGCAAGGCTCTTTTGGCCCATTAAGTCTCGTTTGACCTTTGTTGACCAGCCTCGGATACCATGTAGACGGCAGCATCGATGGCCGCCGACTATGGTTGGCGGCAAGACCCATTGACGCTGACCAAAGTTGGTGTCCACTCCATGGACGTCTGCATGCGGTTGGCAGCTGATCCTTGGACGTCAATCTCGTTTACCTGGTCTACGCAACTACCCGAGAATATAGCCCCTAGCGCCTTTCTCTCGCCCATGCACCGCATGGGACCGTTCCCAACGGGATATGGGCCACCTTGGCACTCTCTTGACCCAGTAAAAATCCTATGTGGCCTCTCCCCATTTGGAGCTTGAGCTTAACACCAAGATTGCCATGTGTGCAAGTGTGTTTCTTCACACTTGAGCATCCAAGGCTCTCAACCCCGAGCTCACTGTCTATATAACAGTCCCTTGGCCCCTCTAAGCAAGGGGGGGAGAGGCTGGACGTCCATATGCTACCACCTTGAGAGAGAGAGAGAAACTTGCACCCTACCTTCCACCACTCAGCCTCTCCTTTCTCTCCTCATTTGAGACGTCTAGAAGGGTTTTTTTGGAGCTGGAGGAGCCCTGCAAGGAGCCAACAACGCCAACAACGAGGATCAACTCCCTCCTCTTCCTCTCTCTCCCCTTCCTCTTACTTTAGTATCTTGCATGCTACACACACTTTCCCACACACTCTAGGCACGTAGGGCACCTTCCTACACACCTAGAAAGGGGTTTCCCAACCAAAACTGGAGGGAAGAAGGGTGGTCATAACATTTGGCCACCCCTCTTCTCAAGTCCGCAATCGGTACGGGACTCGCCTTTTGGGCTTTCCTCTCTTTGTTTTGAACATTTACTACACTGCATTGAGTCTAATAGATTTGTTTGTGGCAGGAACACTGTGAACGTGACCGTGGAGCTCTCTTCCTTTGGCGGCCGAAGGAGGAGAAGTTGAAGCCCCATCTCCGTCCGCTGCGCGAGGCTGCTACAATAACGTGGTCAAAACACTCCTTGGGCACAGGTAAGGCCCTGGCGATCACAAACCTCCTCTTTCATCTCTGGTTTTCTTTGTTTCCTCCCAGTCAACCTAGTCACCGGGGAATCAACGAGGTCAACCAGCAACCCATCATCGCCAACGAGAGACCAGCGACGTCCGCGAGCCTCCGGAGGACATCCACAGTCGACACACGGGGACACTTCGGCGGCAAAACAGATCGTCCACATCCCTCGCACTGCAAACCCTCTTCTTCCTCCGGAGTCCTGACCCTATGCACCGACGGCGGTAAGAGTCCTTAGTGACTGCCATGGACCCTTCGTCAATGCCGGAAGGAGCTCCAGTAGTGGTGCGGAGGCCGTTCGAGCTTCCCACCCCGACCATCCAGCTTCTCTCCCCGGGCTTCCCTCTTTGGGAATCGACACCCTTTGAGTTGAAGTAGCACCTCCCTGGCCCTCCCGACTATTCCAGACGCCATCTGCGGTGCCTGCAGTGGCGTTCTCCTGCCACCCAACCCTCATCGATTGCCCACCCCTAGCCCCTGCACCGCCTAAAGTTTGTACCCCAAAGCCACTTAATCCCATATCAGAAAAAAAAAATGGTGGCTTGGGTTGCCTACAAAAAAAGGGACCCTGTAGCCCCTTCGCCACATGGTTCCCTTAGCGCGTTGGCTCTCCAACTTTGCAAAAAAAAAAGGTTTTTTGGATTTCAACGATGTGAGTTTTTGACTCAACTTGAAGTCGGGATTGAGTTTGAGCTCGAGTATGAGTTCGTTCACTAGCTTAAACGAGCCCCTCGACGAGCCAAGCTCGAATAGAAAAATGAGCTAAGTTTGAGTAGGGTTTGCAAATACTCAGAAAGTTTCGAGCCAAGTTCGATCTCTCTAAAAAGCCAACAAGTTGAGTTCAAGCAGGGTGATACTCGGCTCGACTCAGTTCATTTACACCCCTAGTGATACCAGAAAATTGGTGACAGACACAAAGTCGGATGATCCTCAGCTCCAACCCACCAAACACACACACACAAGGTGGGGGAGCCACCCCAACATGCCAAAGACATGGATCCAACTCCTCTAAATTAGCAAGAGAGGAGGAATCCCTACCCTAAATGGTGAAATAGACCCGTTGGGGCCCTTCTCATGTAAATGGCCACCTCCTACTCTCTCCATGCGCCGCAACCACGACCACGAGCACGACCACCTCCTCTAGGCTCACCACGGGGAGAAAAGAGGGAGAAATGAAGAGGGGGTTCACCAGAGGGGGAGAGGAGGAAAGGGAGGAGAGAGGGAAGAGGGTTGCCGGCCACGACCTTAAAGGCCTCAACACCCAAAAAGCATGATAGGAACATGTTGTGTTAACAACATTAAGCATCATGTCTCCCTGCTGCGACACCCCACGTCCACAAGAACGACCGCGACAACCAGACATATCGTATGGACACACATGCCACATTGACAGGTGTTAGACGACCCACGAAGAAGACTAATGTGTCCCATTGACGAGACGTGATATAAAACACGATGGTGATAATGCGTCACAAGACCAAGATTCCTTACAATCACTAATGAGTCAGTCCCAACTGACACCTCACTAATGCGTCACCCCAACCGGATGCGTTGGGAGCTAATCACCCAAAATGAAAATAAGAACTGGGGTATTACGTAAGTTCTTATTTTAAAATTGTTTCTACAATTTTTACTGGTTGTTATCTCAATTCAATCTGGAAAGATATTCATCCCTATCTAGTTCTCTCGAGAATTCTCAATCTTTACTTGAATATGGTATTTCACTGATTCACTGCCTTGGTTAAATTGTAATGAAAGGTAAATCCTAGTGTGGTTTTATTCTCATCCTAAATTTCTAATACTTTTAGGTAATTCCTAAAATTAGTTGAGAATGGGATGAGTGCTTAGAAGCCAAACTACTATCTTATCACTGGGAAGCTACCAGTTTTTAGGTAGTCCTTTAGCTTAAGTGTTGTTGGTCTTTCCCCATTACGAGGAGTGTAAATCTTTTGGAATTGGCATGTAACATATCAATTAATGAAAATTTTGTTAAAGTACTTAAGAATAAAAGTGTACATGTGAAATTTCCTTAAAAGACTCACCAAATCTCTCTATCAAGCCTCAATGATTCTATCATTGGGGCCAATCCGGTTTGACTCTGACTCAATCACAAGCCCAATAGCAAGTCTAGCATAGCTAGGTCTGCCAAGTCAGTCCAGGCATTAGGTCAGATCTGAATTTGAACTAGGGGACACTCCAATGTCGAAATGCCAATCTTGCAATCTTTCGAGGGATTAGTGTGCAGTCGAGGATGAGCTTGGAAACTGCCTTGGCAAATATCAAGAGGTGATCTTCTGCAAGGGTACCTAAGGATTAGTTGCATATCAGATAATCCAAAACTCTTCCCTCACCTTCTCAATCTACAAAATAGAGCTACAAACTGACAAGGGACAGAGGGGACTCATGTCACATCTCAGCATAAGTTTTCAGACCATTTATTTCTCTCTCCCAATTCTCTCGACTTCCATCTCAAGCCTATCTCTCGACTTGATCGTCTGATGGTCGATTTTAGGAACGTTTTTTTTTTTTTTTGGGACAAGTAGACGAGATGTTGTATTAATAGAGTTTCAGACTTGACTTCGTGTAGATTAGATTGATGTTAGCTTGACCACTGCTTCATCTCCTAGTCTCCAACAATATCCGAGCTTTCAATCTCGAACTTCGAAATCGGCTCGCTCGGGTCCTTGCAAGTTGGCTTCATCACTTATACATCACTAAAAGATGGCAAGATCCCTAAAAATAGTAACCAGCTTTTGGTTCAATGGTTGGTATTTTCTGGTGCGGAGTGGTGGTGTCATAAAGTGAATTTTAGACATCGTTTGGAACTTAAAAAATGACCCTAAGGAAAAAAGTTTTGCTAAAAATTTAACAAAAGAATAAGAAAAGTCGAACTATGATTCCCACTGGCATTTAAGTTAATATTTTCTTATAGAAAAGTCGTCCATATGAAGAATTTCTTCATGGATTCTTGCATGTGATGAGATATGAAAGTGAACTTAGATAGATAGTCACTAACTTGGACATGCACAAACCTACAAATGATTTCTTTTAATTATTAATTAACAACAATTTATTTTCAGGTGAACCTTTAATGACACATGTTTATTACACAAATCCTTAGTTTACACTATTCTCTTGATAAATTAGCACATTACTTTTGACATTTTTTAAAGTTTTGCAACTGAAGTAGCCAGAAAAGTCATGAAATGTTAAAGATACCACACTAAGAGAACCAATAATGTCTGAAAATCCAAAAAAAAAAAGAGAGAGAGAAAAAGCAATTCCCTCACAACTTGAAAATGGAAGGTATTTTTTTTACCTCTAAACATTTTGAAGAATACCCATAAAAAATGTTTTACCAAACTATATAAAAGTGAGACCTTGGATAATAAATGCAATCTTAATCATCAAATTCCAACTTAAGACAGCTAGCTCAGCTACATTTTTCAACATGATCACGCTGTTTTCATACTGTTTAGACAGATGCATTGTCCTTACCGTGCTTGCCGGAGCCTACTTGCAAATTTGGAGGTGTCATATCATGATGGTGGAAATAAAAAATTTGTTATCATGATGTGACCAACTGATGCATATTCCTTATCTGAGACAGATCTGGGACCGTCCATCCGTTGACGTCTGCGTGATTAAGATGCCTGATATTGGTTTTTTTTTTCAAGAAAAAGACATTTGAATATTACATCCTATCCGTGCTCTAAAAAAACCGGACGGTCCGACCGGGAAAAACCCGGAATTGGGCCGGAGGGTTTCCGTTCCGGTTCATTGAAAAAAACAATAAGAAATTATAAAATTGGATGGAACGGCCTAAGAATCCGCAATTTTAAACCGGTCGGATCCGTTTCCAAGTTAACTACCATATTTGTCTTTTTTTTTTTTAACAAAATCTCGTCAAACTCTTGAAATTTGAACTCGAAAATCTTCCGTCAAGTATAATTGTACGCAGCACTATGTCATAATAATTGTCTTATGATCAAAAATAAAATAAATATCATACATATATATATATATATGATTAGTTCAATAAAGTGGTCTGATCCAATCATTAATTTTAAGCAAATAGATCAGATCGAAGGCTTCTCCAGTTCGGCCATCGGTCTAGTTTCTCAAAACACTGATCAAACTAAATATTTGTTGAGAAATGTAATTGAGACACCGTAAACAGTAATATCAAAATGCGTAACTCTAATGTCATTTTTTACATGCATATTAGTTAATATATTTAAGTATATACTAATTAATATGATCACCAATCTTAATCTAAGATCTAATCAGAATTTAAGATGTCAGAGCTTAACTGAGGCAGCACTTATGCTAGTGGCAAGATGATAGTTATCCTTTAGCTAGACTACATGGATAATTTAATCAAACTGGCTTTTTTATTCTACATGTGGGCTACTGGTGGAACCCAGGGTTTTTAAAATATTCTAATGGAAGGTGGCAACACTCAGCTAGTTAGCTGGACATGCAGACAGTATATAGACAGGTAGGCATTAATAGGCAGTACAAATAAAAGTTTTGCATGTATAGTACTATCAACTATTGTGAAAGAAGTTGGCAGGTGGGGAAGATATATGTAAAGTTCCACTCAGGGGACCCAGATGGATCACCATCACAACCTAGCTCTCTAAAGCTTTTATTGGCTGGAAGGCAAGTAAGGATTTTACTTTTCAAGTGGGCACCATCAAACTTTTGAAAGCAAAATTTCTTTATAGTATCATCTATTTCAAGTTCATTGCAAAATATAGTATCAATTGTTGTGGGAGGATACATCACCTATGTACATGGATGGCATGAGCAAGATTTATATATGAGACAACTAGTCAATGATAAGGACAAAGTAACAATGAGTGAAAAAGGAAGCTAACAGCATAAGCCCAGGTGCTTATATGATCAAATCTTGTGGGGAGGACATCCATGTAATGTGAATAGAGAGAAGATAAAAAAAGTTGAAGAAGAAAGTATATGTGAATGGAAGGTGCACATGTTGGACTCTTAATAGGGGGTCAATTTAAAACCATTAAAGCAGAAAGGTGAGGAATGAATCCAGCTGGTGTGCATGTGAATACACACATGATCTGTATTTCCCTTACTTTTTTTTTCCTTTGATGAAAAGCAAATGGGCATGTAGCTTTATGCACAAAAAGGCAGCAATGGAGGACTACTTTTGTCCCCCTGAGGCTATTTGAATATTTGATTGTACAGGTAGTTTCTACTCATGCGACAAACACAAAGATATGTGTGTGGAGCCAACCTCAGAAATGCAGACTTCTATTCCCCTTGTGTCTACAGCACAGATATAAACTAGTTGTGCATCCGGATAGTAAGTATTTTTTTATTATTTTATACCAGTTGCACTCCTTCAATCTTCTAAAATTGAAGTGCCAAGAGACACCTCTACTGCTCTCCAAGTTGTGTTTGCCTGGAAGAGGTGACTCTTGTTTTTAATATGCTAAAGTTCACTCATTTATAGATCAAGTATAAATCATCAATAACTTGAGTTACTTGTAGATTGTTCTGATGATGGGTGCTCTAATTTAGTGAAACCCATGAGATTAGAACTTAAATCACTCATCCCATTTGTGTCCCAATAAAAGTTTGTACCTTGACCTCATGATTACTTAAAGAACTTATCTAACATTCTAACTCACACATGCCCTGTTAACTGTGTCATAGTTGCCTTTCAAAGTGAGGGAAGACATAGTCAGCATGGATGCTTTGGCATCTTTAGAGACCTAGCTGGGGGCTAGATTGGATGGCTTTCCCAGTTGCCTTTTGAACATAACCTTACCAGTTACCAGTTATCACTATGTTGATGACATATTAGGCATATTTGACCAACTTTCACTTCAAAAAGTCTTTTTTTTTTTTTTCTGCATCCAAGCAAGACAAGTGTGGAGAGAAATCCTATGCTAATTTGTGGTCTACATCCAAGGAATAATAGATTATTTGTCATATGAATTTCATGTAAGGTATTGTTTGGAGGAAGTGTAACAGTGTTATAAGATAAAACACTATTTTAGAGCAATTTTATATGTTGGGGATAAAAGGGAGAGCTAGGGATATATAGGGAAGAGAGAAAATGTTTGAAAATTAAAAAGAATTTAAAATTTTGAGATCTAATTAAGTTTGCAACTTTTTAATGCTGCATCCAAGTTAATACTCAATTTATCATGAGCTAAAAATTAACCAATAACATAGTAAATGAGACATATTTATGGGCGACAAAAAACAATTACTGAGGTATTGTTTATGAAATTGTATGAAACCAAGGGGGATATTGCATTCTTCCCTCTATGGAAATATTTCTTTGAAGAGAAAATTTTAGTGCACTTAAGTTTCGCATTTTAAACTTGTACTTCTTCCTTCTCATTGGATGGGTAATTGTGCTCTTTTTTCATTGGTCAATGAAAAAGAAGAAGTACAAATGTAAAGTGCACTAATTTTTTCTTTTCTCCGAAAAGCATAAGTTCACAAGACATAATTCTTGTTGAAGTAAAATTATGTGTTTGTAATTTTTAAAAAAACCCATAAACATACAATCACGCACTTGCATTTGTATAAGGAGATAGAGAGGAGCACATAGGTGAAAAATATTTCTCGAAAAATACATTCCCATGAGGGGAAGTGGCATAACTTTTTCCCAAAAAATATATAATATTCTCAGCATATGGAAAAATAAAAATAAAAATCTCAACTACCATTGTCCCATATTTGTACACGTATATGAAAGTTAGCTAAAAAAAACTCAAGAAAAATCCAAAGAATGCAGACCTTGGAATCTTTGATAAAAGGATTGGGGCCAGCCACCGACTTGGACTCTTGTGATTTGGATGCTTATGCTAGCATTGGCCATGACTCATATGGGCATGATGTCTGGCATGGTCTGCATTGCTTGTGATAAGTATTGACCATTGCTTACATGCGCATGATGTCAAGCACATAAGTCATTTAAAATCTAGTACATGTTAGTTCGGACATATGCACATTTGACTGGTTAAGATTCTCTTAAAATATTAATCTAAAATCACTGGCCACAAAGTCCCATTCTTTCATAGAGAATATACATAAAGTAGTCATTGTTTTTTAAGTACAGGGAAGATTACAAACATACCATGCTAATGCCACTCCATGGGGTGAAGGAGTTGCATCTCTCATGCAACACCCCCATTTCCTTCTAACTCAAATTAAAATTGAAAAATATTTGTTACTAGTCAAGTCTGATAACAAGTTCCATATGAATTACTTGTCAAGTAATTTCATTGATTAAAAATCTTGTCAGACCATTCTTTCTCTCAGTTCCTCAACCAATAGGATTGTTTGACAAATGATTTACAAAAGATTTATTATCAGATTTAACTGGTAATAAGCATTTCTCATTAAAATTCATAGGAGAAGGAAAACTTTGACATGTTAGAAAAGTCCAAGGAAACTTCCAAGACATGGTGGGCTGACATTGGGGAGGGGTTTCTTCTTCAAGGAGGGAGCTAGAGAACACCCACACAGAGAATGGGACAAATGGAATTGGTCATTGATCTCAGCTTGTTCAAAGTCCAAAGCTGGATTTGTTGATCAAATAAAAAAAAGGGGTACAAACTTACTTGGTTAATGCAAGAATACTAAAATAGTTGGTAGCTGCATACACACTGTTCACATCCTGGCCATGGCTTGGTGTTGAAATCTAATTCTAA
>JACBKR010002097.1:0-36635 GCA_014218235.1 Colocasia esculenta | reverse complement strand
ATCAGTTGAGCATTTATTTCAGCATGTTTACGGATGTTTTAAACCATAAGTATTAGCCACTTAAGCATCGCGTCTTCCTACTATTTAATTTTTCTTCTTTTCTCAATTCACTATGGTATCATCTTTTGATCAAGAAATTCTAAATAAACTTTCTGATTCTTGGTCTTCGTTTTGAAAGGGGTCTAACTGGAATCAAATTTTTGTAGCTTCATTTCCATCCACTTACTTTTTATATGAAAGATCCAGTTTCTTATTTTAAGTTCGCTTACGAAGCTTGTTGAAATCTAAACTGTACTGTCATTTCCCTCCAATTCCATTTTCAGGCATCGTGACAATTCAGTCATTTACATTTCCAATATGCCTTTACCCTGAGTACTTTTCTACAAAATTTGAGTAGTTTACACACAGTTCTTGTTGACTATATATGTAACAACCGATCCAACCTTTGTGAGGTATTGTCCGCTTTGGCCATCCAGCCTCACGGTTTTGTCTTTAATCAACTGTATCGGCTACAAATTTGGGCTTCCCGAGAGGTCACCCATCTCGTGACTACTCTCACCCAAACACGCTTAACTTCGGAGTTCTTCGCAATAACTCAACCGATACACCAAAAGGCGTCTCACGAGTATGGATCACAACTTTACATTATGGCACAGTACACTACCTCGATTTTGATATGGGACTAATCCGGTTCGTTCCTGCCCCAACCCCTCATACACAGGGATGGCTCTACACACACACTGGCCCCACCAGGTAGCCCTTTCCACCTGCACAGCTTGTGACTGGGTCACTACAATATCTTTGTTGGATGTTTTAAGTGAGTGGCTGGTGATAAAAGTGGTAATGTGACTCATATTATATTGCCATTTGTTGATTTTTCACTCGTGAGATTGTCAAGTGAATCTGTAGCTTTCTGATGAACTACTTCTTGGTACATAGATTTAATTGGATCATGGAATAGAAACCGTAGCCCATCTCATAGTTTTTTTATACCTCAAGCTTAAGTGGATACACTAGCTCCAATTTTCCAAAAGTGTGTTAGAGGAAAAAACAAAAAGTGCATGTGTGGCATGATAAGTTTTATGTTCATTAATTAGTGAATAAAAGAAGTCTTTGCATGGAAAAAAAGTGACAGCCTCTCAACTAGCATTTGTCCATTCCTCTGTCCCCTTATCTTTTGTTGGTTGTGTACTTATACAACATATATTTGTATATATGTATGCATGTATCATTAAGACCATGTGTGGCATGATAAGTTTTATGTTCTTAAGTTAGTGGGTAAAAGAAACCTCTGCATGAACCAAAAGAGAGAGCCTACTCGCCTATTTCCTCTCCCTTATCTTTTGTTGGTTATGTACTTGTACGGCATACATTTGTACCGTTATATCTGTACATATCTAATGGCAAAAAGACAACCATGCACATTGAGACTAGGTGGTGGTTCAACTGGTATATGAGGTGCTTGCATCAGGAAGCAAAATCATGTGTTCAACTCCCACCAATCCTATGCCTGTCTTTTGCATGCCAATGCACCAGAGCTACATCTTGACTATTTTGACACATTTTCTGAGGGATTTTTTTACCGCAGTGGTTTTTTGGGATAGGAGCCTGCTACCTGATTGGGTTGGTGGGGCCGGATGGCATAGTCCATGCATGATGTAGTTTAAGCTTATCTTTTCATAGTAGACCAGTCAAAATTAAAAACAAAATACATGTACATTTCAACTGCAGACAGCTTCCAATTCATGCTGGATTCACCGTTTTCGGTGTCAAACTTGTAGAATTGTGGTCTCTCACTCAGGGCGTGGACAAGTCGTCTCCTGCTCAGAGTAGCAGGCTAAACTTGTTGAAGTGAAGCATTCTCAAAACAAGGCAGCTAGGGACCACCCATGAATTGCCTATGTGTTTTCTTTTTCCATTTTCAATTTTTTTTTCATGATACACATCTCCCCACTTACATGTGGGATATACATTCCTGTTGGGGCATCTCAGCTCTCAGCTCTCTTCTCTCTCTCTCTCTCTCACACACACACACACACGCTGCACATGTCCGTATTTGCATCTGCATGTTTGTGTTTGCATAAGTGCTTGTATTTGTTCAGCTGGAATCCATGACCTTTTGTATGTTTGTTTAAGCATTCACATGAATACATGACTAAATCATATGTAAGCCACATTCTATTCCATTTGTACCGCATTAGATATATCTTCGTTTAAGCATTCACGTGTATTCATGACTAAATATTGTGTGAGTCACATTGTATTCCATTTTGTGCCACAGGATGAGTTTTCGTTACTGTGCGTCAATGGAAATGGTTTCGGTTGTTAATACTTTATGAATGCACTTTTTACATTGCTTTTGGTCCACATTGATCTGTTCGATATACTATAAAATGCCTATGGGTTTGCTTCAAGCAAGGAATAGTTGATTTTTCTCAAATAACCAAAATTCTGATCTAGGATGGTTATGCTAAATGTTGAGTGTGTATATTGTGTAGAGTATTGCCAGGCTCATGCATTTTAGATCTAAAGTAATCTTATTGTTCTAGTCTTAACTCTTAACCGAGCATACTTTAATTTAATGACTGCTATTTGTTTCCCATGCCTTAATGTGTTATTATGACTCGTAATATATTCAGCACAGATATTAGAAATTTTTCTGTCGTTCAGAACTCAAGGCTCGGCGTGAAATACTTCTGTGAAATATCTGAATTGGCTATTACTTGCGTCTTGTGTTTTTTTTTTTCTTTTGGCAAATGGTGAAAAGAAGGAGGATGATAATCTGAAGAATGCTTACCAACTATTTTTCTATTTGAGAAAGAACTTCGTGAAACATGTCACTCTAAGCTGTTTCGATGGTGTCGCTGAATTTTGTACTGTCTTGTGGATGTAGCTCCAGACCATGGCTCTAGCATGTCTTGTTTGTCATAGTATGGACAGCCCATCAAGGTCATTTAGGAGTTATTCGGTCTCAAGCTCGGAGGGTGAGGGCAGATGCTCTGCCATTGTCAGTTGCTTGACCTCGAAGGTTAATACCTCCACAAACAACATGATGACATCCAAGGTGACCCCATTCCCAATAATGACGGGTGGCCAAGGTACAGCCGGGAATCCACGACTAATACGGAGCCTTGCCGTGACGAGAGAACATGTCAGAGACTGGAACTTCGATGAAATCTCATTGGACGGATAAAGTTCTGTTGGGATTTAGAGAGAAATGTGGGTCTTCTCGGTAAGTCGTGGTGAGCTGCATTTGGAAGTGTCTCTACATTGTGCATAGTTTCCTATTTTCCACCATTCTCCCATTAGCTTTGCCTCCTAGTCTATGTATTCCTGCCCAAGTTCATGAACCATCTTGATATAAGGTCAGCAGTAACGGCTGAAAATCGTCTAAATTTTGTACATGTATTGGATGAAAATTTTATCCATTTAGTGCTCCTTGTTTAGGTATCGATTGGATCTGCTGGTTTCATTTGATATAGTTTTGAAGTAAATACTTGGTACCCTGTTTTAGCGAATTGATGTGAACTCATTGTGTATAGATGAGAACAATACGTTATAGTGGTGATTTGTGTGAACTACTCAGTAGCTCCTACAGGGATGTACCCCGTCTCGCAGCATTGTCGAGCCACTTGTAGACCATCATCACCTCCCAGACTAGAGGAGGCGGATTTGACTCATCTACATGTAAACGAAATGCATGAGGCGGACTAGAGATCAATAACGAAAGATTTCTCAAAGTGTGTGAAAGTGTTGACCACTAAAATCTCCATGAGATGAAGGCGATCATAATTTCCCGTACGCTATTCATACGAGGGGGGAAGAAGACATTAGTTCCAATCAACTTCGTAGACAGAGTAAGGATTTTATATATAGAGGTTGGATAACAAGTTTTCATGATGTGGCGCCGGTACGTTGTGGTTTGTGATCTTTAAAAATTGATTGGTGACATATATTTAATATTTATTATATGATAAAATTTTAAAAATATTATAATATTTTAAAAGGAAATTAATTAGAAATACTTAACTATAATAATGAGCTGTAACATGATTAACGTATATGTAATCAGAAATAACACTTATTGTAATGAGTGACAGTTTTGTCAATAATTAGAAAATAAATCAAATATTTATTAAGAACTCTTAATTAATTTACTCTATTTTAAAATAAATATGTTATAAAATGATATCACTCAATTATTTTATTTTCATAATTTTGTATGATGTGAGAATCGACAAACCAGTGCAAATACCGGGACGACGACAAACGTGCGAGCAAATGCGTGGACGTGTGTTGGTGGAGTTGACCAAGCTTTTAAGTAGGAACAGCACGAGAAGACATCCCTAGGTCTCCTTGGATGTTGATGTGGATCAGGAAGGTGTCTGCATTGTATTCGTATCAGAAGAGTTACTGAGAGAACGACACGATCGAAATGTTGTTTTTTTGCTGAGTGTAAGTTGGACTTGCTGGGGCGGACCTAGCATGTATCTAGTGGGGTCATGTGACTCCACTAGATAAAAAAATTTATATTGGGAGTACAAAATTCACTATAGATGACTCCACTGAATTTATATGGGTACACCATTACTATACCGCTGAAAAAAATTCTGAATCCGCCAATTACTGGTACACTGCATGGGATCACTCCTTACCTAATAGCGGTAACATGTCCGGGAACTAGCTTCTCATGTTATGCATGGGATCACTCCTTACATTTTATGTATCAAAAAATACACACAAATAACTATATAATATATATATATATAATTTAATATATATAAATAACACAACAATTATGAGTGTCGACTGAGTCAAGCCAGTCCAAAGACCCGGTGCCCGACTCGGTTTTATACCGGCTTGGGCTATATATAATATATATATATAATTTTAAGTCCGGCCCAGAGTAAAATGGGTCAAGTCCGGGCTTGACTCGGCCCAGCTCTGGCGGCTCGGTGGCCCAGTAAATTAAAAAAAAAAACAAGTGACACATCGATAATTCTAATATTCTAAAATTTTAGATTAAAAATTTATGTTGTGGAGCTAGTTTAATGACTTAATATTTATTTCATATTTATAACAACTATAAATAAGTTATTTAGATTAGTCTATGTTTATTTATATGTTTTGATTCAATGAACATCAATTTTATTGTAAAATAAATAAACAATAATAAAAATATCTTTTAAATGTAAAATCGGACCGAATCGGGACTGGGCCGGGCCTTACATAATTGTTCCGGGTCGGGTCGAGTTTCTAAAAAATGGACTTCGTCCTATGCCAGTCAATTAGAGACTGAGTTAGACCGAACCAACCCAGACCCTGTCAAATCCGACTCATTGCCACCCCTAACAACAATGCACACACAATTATATAACAATATACATAAATGCTACATTAAATGTATTGTAAAAGTTATTTATGTGCATTGTTATATTATTTTGGTGTATTATTATGTTATTTTGTGTGTATTAAATTATTATTTATGTATGTTATATAATTATTGTGTGTATTTATTTATACATACAATTTTACTATATTAATGTACTTGAAGAGCGCATTCTACATGGTCCAATCACAGTAAAAAGCGATTTTTTCAATTAACTCTATGCTCACGCACGAACATAAACATAGCATTACTCTGCCAAGAATGAGGCAATGGGATTTGTGACCATGCAGATCACATAGAAGCGATGTTTGTTCTCCTGAAGTTTTAACTTCTACCCCCATCCTCTGTTTCAACGTATTTGTACGTGTCTTAGCCGTACACTTGAAGCGTGTGCACCTAGCCCAGCAAGCATGTTTCGTGCTTATACGTGCTTAATCTCCCAACTGAATAGATAAGATAAAATCTGCTTGCCTAATTTTTTTTTTTTTTGCTTCCATCTCTTGCAAATCGTTGAACACATGTAATCCTACGAAATCGTGTATAGGTACTGAATAATCCTCCAAAGAGTATTAATATGATAATTTAGGGAAGGGTATATCTAATAAAATTGAGGTAGATTGTAAATAAAATTCTAAGAAAAATGCTAAGTGTATGGGTTGGCATAAATACCCTGTGGAATATTGGTCAAAGATGCTCGCGCGTGGATGCACATGGGCTCCACTATGGCAACAGAGTGACGATTAGCGGCGCCCGACGACAGTTGACAGTTGTGTTATCGATTGATGGGACAAATAATTACCTAGTGGCGATAAATAGTTATTTAGTGGTGATAAATAATTATCTATCGATGACAAATAATTATTTATCGATAACAAATAATTATCTAGTGATGACAAATAACTATCTACCGATGACAAATAGTTACCTATCGGTGACAAATAGCTATTTAGTAGTGACTGTGGTGGTGTTTTCCTGTTTGGGCTTGAGCAAAACGAATTTCCACTGAAGAAGATGGGGAAGACGAACGCCGGTGCGGACGGAAGCATGCAAGACCAGAACGAAATCAGGAGGGCCCGGTTGAAGAATCAGGGAGAACCCTTTGATGCCTAAGTCAGTACAAAACTGAAGAGGCTTGAAAGAAAGGGGGTTCTCGTGTGTGGCGTCGCGCGAGGGCGAGTGTTGTCGTTCAAGATGACGTATCTCTGCATGGAGGTTACCTGAGCCTTTTTATAGGCGAAGGTGTTGACGGAGTGGGACGGAACGTCCCTTAACAACGCCGGAAATGGCGCGCCTGTTAGCGTCATTGGCGGGGAGTTATGCGTTGAGGCGTTCGTTGAGGAGTTCTTCATTTAACGCACCACTTGATCATGGTGCGTGCGGTGCAGCCGTTATAACCGCCGCAAAGGGGGCGAAGGGCTGCATGGATTCTCCTGGGCATAAGGTACCGAGCAGGCTGCCTATTTGGTAGGATAGTCCACTGTTCGGTAGCCGAGCTCGCTGTTCGGAGGCACAGCTTGTGCATACGGGGCCGCAACGTGTGACGAAACACCTCGTCCAAGCCCGTTAAACCGATAACGTACTTGATCTGAGTCCGCCTCCTCGAACGGCCGAAGCCTCGCAAGAGATATCACACCACAGTCCGTGTAAAACACAAAGGAACACACCATTTCATATATATATTCACAAGTTTATATAGCCATAACTCCAGAAAAGAAAAGAAAGTACAAGAGTCTGAGGCATATCCGAGGTACAACTAAAAAAGTAAACACTAGCTACACTACACTGCTGGAGCTGCTACTACACAGCTGGTGGTACTGACCCTGCACCGCTACGACGCGGCTCTGAACTGGACGACGGGCGAGAAACGTCCTCCTCGCTCTCACTATGGGGGTAGGGGTGAGCCTCGCTAGTCACTGGCTCAGTAGGGAACTCCCCCAACACCGAGCAAAAAACAACCACAGGTACGAAAGCAGTAACAGTACCAACAATTTATAGAACAACTAAGCAGGATATGAAAGCTGTAAAAGTACTCACCGTCTGCCGACTACGAAAACAATTGTAATAATTAAACGGCAAACAAGTACAAGTGTACAAGCTAAAGTAGAGACAGCCAAACACGAGCCACGTGAACTGGTTCGCGACACCAGAAACTGACTCGGACAAGCTAACACAGGTCTACCTCTCAGTCTCACAGCCACGAACGAAAGGTCCAGCTGCCGCTCCACGTGAAAAGGTCAAGCAACTGTGGAGACCAACTAAACACCACCACTTGCGGACCACACGGTCGCAGGCCCATGCCTGACACCTCTAGAGACCCTGGCCTGGGCCCTCTAGAGTGAGGCACTGGAGAAGGACTAGCTGGGGACTAGTGTCGACTACTAGTGTCCGTACCCCCAACTACGAGCGCGTACAAGACCAAAAGATAAGTACGGCAGTCACTGTCCCACTGTCGTCTTTCTCTCAGTCGGACGTACAACTCGAACACAGGAGTGAGGGTGTCCAGGTCAGACGACATAGACATCGACGGTACAACACAAGTACCGAGACAAAGCCCCGAAATAACAGCCTGGCTCACAGAGAACCTGGGGCACCCAACTGGAGAGGTAACCACAGTAGGCGTCGTACTACTTGCCACGTACACAAAACCACGTGCACGTCACACACAAACCACGTGAAGATTCACGTAAACCGCGTGCACTAGTAGTCCACTACACGTGAACACCACACAAACACGTAAAGAACCAGCCAACTGCGTACCCAGTACGCTAGTCACAGAAAACACGAGTACTGGGTGCACCACGATTATCGTTGCACCACTTGATACCGACAGATATCAATATATCAATATTTAAACCAAAGGCATGCTGGCGGCAACATTGACTGCCGTCGATGGGATATAAACGGCAAAGTATCTGGGCGTCTAGTTCCCAGCTGAAGAACCTGACGTCAAATGATGTTGACGCCAAGCTCCTCGACTCCAGTTCCTGCAGAAAACCTAAATCGATTCTACAAGCATACTTAGACCCAAAACCATCTAGAAAACATGAAGAAATACTTCCTCTAACATGCAAGAATCCTAATTAACTTAAAACAACATGTTTCTATTGTTAATTTGCTCAAATCACCCATATACCATGCATGGATCCATTACCCGAAATCACCTTTACCATGCATATTCATGTTTCTAATTGCATTATATATTACAATCTATAGGAACTAAAGGGGGTCATTCCCTACCTCAGTACACGCTTAAACCTCCAGAATTCTCTCAATCCACGCCGAACCCTCCACGAGCTTCTATGGTAATTACTCCACGATTCGGCGTTTCTTTGGCCAATTCGTCACCGCCTCACGTTCCACGTTCATTCAATTATCCTTTTACAACAGTTGGAAGCATTGGGGAAGCAAGAGGCATGAGGACAGGGCTAGGAAGAGGGGAATTGGACTGAGGAAACTGCTCTCGGGTAGACTATATTCTGCAGGTCGCACTGGTTGGCATCAACATGGCTGTCGCCAATCAGACCGCCAAGACTAGACGTCCATATCTTTGTCGCCAAGTTCATATAGTAAACGTCAACTTATATTGGACGCCAACAAGTCAACGACCTACCTGGCCGCCAACTCCTACTCAACTGCAGCAGGTCCTATTTTATTTCAGGACCCAACCTGCACCATACCTGCACACACCACATGACCAAACCACACTGGCCTCGCAATGGCCTTCACAACCATTACACACATGATCCATGAGGATCCGAAAACACGCGACGTTACACAACGTGTTCGAACAGGGTCTGCTCTGTAGGCCATGCCTGGACCGAACAGGTTTGGGGGGTATTCGGAGATCACCCCTGGAGACCCTTGAACACTTTGATTGCCAGAACGTGCTCGAAGCTTTGAGCTGAATCTGAGGACACGCGGCATTAAGGCCAGAGCCCTCGAGTCTTGACGGGTCAAAAAGGGGCCGTACGAGGCCTTGATGGGCCCGCAGACCAAGAGGCTAGAAATAGCCTCTACAATGACAAATCTATTTGTCACTAATAGGTAGCTATTTATCATTAGTAGACAACATATTGTCACTACTAGGTAGTTATTTGTCACCACTAGATAATTATTTGTCCCATCGGTTGCTAGTAGCAGTCGCCGATCGGGGGTCATCGCCGTGTTGCCATCGCCCCCCCTATTGCCACGGTGGCTAAATATACATAAGTTTGCACATAATTACACCATCATATTTACAAAAAGTTTACATAGTCTTGTCTCAACTCAAACTAATAGGAATTAAAAGTATGACATCATGGGGCATACCCCGATACCCGAGGTGAAAGACAAAAAAAGATTATACTACTAGTGGAGTATGCCAGCCTTGGATACGATGCAGTTTAGAATTAGATGAGGAACGAGAACTCTCATACTCTCTTTCACCTAAAAGGGGAAAGTAGGAGTGTGAGACTCACAAGTTACTAGCTCAATAGTAAAACTTCTCCAAAACCACAATAACATAAGTAACTAATTGAGTAGCAGGAGTAAGCAACTAACAAGTAATTAAACAACAGAATTAAATATATAGGAGTATAATTGTTGTAAGTAAATAAACAGAAAGTCATGCACAGGTGCATGAGCTAGCAAGGAATGATGCTACACTTGGGTCACAAAGTTGGTTCGCGACAATAGTAACTGATCCGGACAAGCAATACAAAACTACATTTCAATATCGTAGCCATAGACGAATGGTCCAATTACGACTCCACCTATACAAGCACAAGAAAACTGTGGAGTCTAACCAAACACCCCATGCAATCCAACCACAGTGCAAACTTACACCTAACACATCTCTAGGGGTTCTGGAGCCCATGGAGTGGGGTCATGGAACACGGGGCTAGTTGGGATCCAGTACATCTACTGGTGTCCATCCCCCAACTACGAGCACGCTACAAGCGACCGAATTGAAAGCCAACTACACTATGAGTCATTGCTCCGTTGCCCTCTTTCTCTTAATTGGACGTACAACTCAACAACGAGGGATGAGGGTGTTCATAAAGATGACACAGACTTCGACGGTGTGTACAATACCAGGATAGACCCAGAGCACTAACGTGTCTAACTCATAGAGAAACCTGAGATACTCGATTAGAGAGTCATCTACAGTAAGCGTCAGACCGCCTAACTCGGAAGACCACAATAGTTCACAGTTAATCATTACCATTTACCGATTAATTAAACCTTTGAATCCTTATTTACCATTAAACTTGACCACACACTCTCCTACTAGCAAAGCGAATCATTCTTGATAAAAACATATTTAAATAAATATTCAAATGTACTGTCTGGTAAGATAATGCTAGATAATGGGACCCCTTGGATCCACACTGCAAACTGGAGACCCAAAGGTTTTAGGAACCAAAACGCGACAGGGGGGACAATCGCGTTAAGAACACGATGCCCCAATAAGCCACATTGTGGATGAGAATGCGTCAGGGGCGAAGGTCGCTATATGAACACGACAGTCCTGCCCATCGCGTTCTCAACAGAATCCACAACTGACGAATTTCACCCAGAAAATCTTAAAGAACCTCTATTTTCACATTCTTCAATCTACTGTAATCGACTATTTCCAAAATAAATCATTTCACATATTGCAAAACTTCTATTTTCATTCATTAAATCACATAAAGAATGCAAAAAGACCGAGAGAATTCTCCTACCCATGCGAAGAACGTGAAAACGATGCTTGATTGGCGTTTCCACGCTCTGATCACTCTCCTTACGAGAAAAATCGTTCAAAACCAACAACTCCCGAGCTGCTTCGAGGGCCACTCTTCAGGCCCTGCTCAAACTGTCGCGTTATGAACGCAACGCCCTACCCACTCGATTATGTAAGGCCCCGCTCAGACTTGGCCCGACGGCCCGATTTTACTTTTTTAACGGTATTCTTATTATTATTTATTTATTTTTACAATAAAATTGATGTTCATGGAATCAAAACAACATAAAATAAATATTAGACTAATCTAGATAAACTTATTTATAGTTGATACAAATATAAAATAAATATCAAGTTATTAAACATAGCTTCACAACATAATTTTCAATCTAAATTTAGAATATTAAAATTACCGCTGTGTCACTTATTTTTTCAAAAAAAATACCGGGACATCGAGCCGCTCGGGCCCGACCCAATCTTACTATGGGCCAGGCCGGACTCAAAATTTAAATGAGATAAAATATCCAGACCAACTCGTATAAGATCGGGCCGGGCTATCGGGCCTTTGGACTGGCCGGCTCAGTTGACACTTTACTTTTATCTCTCTCAAATCATCCACTCTTTCTCCGCGCTGGGTGAAGCCGTGAAAGATAATCAAAATGATTTTAGGTTTTTGAATTATTTTATAAATTTTTTAGTTCATAAATGACTACTTAATTGTAAATATAGAAAAGAGGAATATTGTACTCAATAAGTGGCTTAGTAATAGTATTCTATGTATATTATGAAGAGGTCAAATGTTCAACTCGCATCAAATGATATAATAGATGAGTATTCTAATATTTTTTTTCAAGTGTTTATCGTAAAATTAACTTATTTGAAATTGGTCTTTTAAGTAACATGTATAATTAACTTCCAATGCATTAACCATCATACTTCTAAGGCCAAACGAAGTAAAATAAATTAATGTAATTTGCTTCAAAAAAAATATATCATTTTATTCTCAAGCAAATGTATGAGAAAAGACTTAATACACTCTTTGCAAGCACAATAAATCTTACGTGGTAATCTGTATGGCAGTCTACTTAACACCATGTTAGGCCTTCACGCGAGTTAGTAGACAAGGGAGTAGTAGGCCACCAACAATTGGCAAAGTCACCATATTGGAGCTCGTCATTATTTCGAAGTCTAAAATATTATAAAAAAATTAATAATAATTTTAAATTCTATAAGTAATATTTTTGAGCCAATTTTTTTGTTTTATAATATAATTTTTTTTATGTTGGAGTCTAAATGACCATTAAAATGTAGTCATTATTTTTAAATCATAAAAATAATTTAAAAATAATAATTCTAACTTCAAAATTTATATTTTAATATAAAAAATTTACGTTAAAAAGTTCAATCGTCAATCGCCCACCCACAGTTCTCCGCCGGATAGCCCGCCGTATCATAATAAATATATTGGGTAAGTGCATTAAGTTGTTTTCCAAATGTATACAAAGGAACTTGACGACTAATGCTCCCTTAAGTTCGAGTTTCCCACCGCCAACATTTGTATAAGCCGTAGGCAGCATACACAAACCCGTTTGAAGAAAGCGCTCCGCACCTTCGGAAAGGGGGACGTTGTGGGTGACGAGGTGAAGTTTTGAGCCGGGAGTGGCGCGGCAAGGCGTACCATCGCACGGGATGACGCTCCACGCACGCTGAGGTGGTCGCCTAAACAAGGGGGGGTTCTCGGCGGGGGTCAGCCATCGGAGTCTTATGAATCTATCTCTTCCGAAGGCTATAAATATGGGTTCGGCATCGCGCTCCGCCTCTTCGTTTCTACTGTAGGCGGCCTTCCCTTCTCGAGCATGGCGCCCAAGAAGAAGCCGCCCCAGCAAAAGCAGAAGCATGCCGGGAAAGCGGGAAATCCTCAGAGATCGGGCTCGAAGGCTGCTCCGAAGCTCCAGATATCGGCGGAGAACGAACGGCGTCTCCGCCGCCTCCTCATGAACACCGAGCGGCCGGCGCCCGCTGCAGCACCCGACGCCAACGAGAGCATCTCCCGAGAACAGAAGGCTAGGAAGCTCCGCGGCATCTATGATAAGCTGTCCTGGAAGGCTTCACCTCGGAGCAAATAGAACGGGCCCTTTCTGCTCTCGCTGTTTGTGCCCCTCCTTGTCGCCCTTTTAGCTAACTTCGTCATGACTTAACATCTCTAGGTTTACTCTAAAGCAATTTAGGTTTTCACATTTCCCTATATGGTTTGTACAGATCATTGAGATTATGTTGTTTGATAGACATCGATCACTGGCACGTGTCCAAGTTCTTGACATTTTATTCTACAATTCCGATTTAGGTGATAGAATTTCGCATTGGGATTTCCACTTCTTTTATTATGTGCAGGAGGGAGCAACGTTTGAGTCTGCTCTGGACTGGCTGTTTTAATCTCCCAGGAGATGAGCTTCCGCTGAAGTTCTCTAGTAGTGGTTCCATGACTACAGTACGCGAAGGTATGTAGAGTGCCTTCCTGTACTATGTTTTTCGTTTAGTTTCGATTTATTTTCACTGATTTTTAAAGTTAACAGAGAGAGAAAGGTCTATCAAGGTCATATCCAGGGCTCAAGATGATTGGGTTCCCAATCATCCATCCAATGAAATCAGCGAACAAAAGTCTGGGTTATCTATTAGAATAAAGGGAAGCAGGAAGAATCATTAATGGATCTTGGGGAACCTTCACAAGCAGACTGGATAAAGCAATATGTGAAACAGCAAGAGGAAGAGGAACAAGAAGAAGAAGAGGAAAAGGAAAAGCAACCGGAAAAGGTACCTGTGGCTATATATCTTGGTCTTGCCATTAACACTGGATAACAATGTAAATTATTTGGGACATGGCGACTTAATCATTTTATGATATGAATGTTCCAGATCGTAACTGCTACCATATGACTCTGAAATAAAAATAGTGGACAATGTGAAAAGGCTGAGAGGTTAGAGGTAACTACACTTACATGTCTACCTGGGTATGTGTAATAAAGGTTGGTAGGCTCTGAGGAAAAGGAATTGCATGGAATTGGGACTAAATGAAAATATTTTCTGCTTTTATCAACTATATTACATCTAGGGATGAACACAGTTTGATTTTTGTTTGGTTCGAGCCCATTTGGGGGCCTACACGAACCTGAACCTAGTTAGATGCTAAACTGAACAAACGGTTTTAGGTTTGCTTGGCTTGGTTCGGTTTGTTGGCCCAAATTTCTACGTGTTGAACTGAATTGAATTGAGATTTTGGTTCAAATTACTGGTTCAGCCCAAACAGTGAACACCAGGGTGGGCTGAACACTGTTCGGTTTGGTTGAAGCCCCTTTTTTGGGGGGCGGGGGACCAACTGAACTGGCCTGACGTGAACTTTGAACCAAAATGAACCGATTGAGGTTACTTGGTTTGGTTCATTGACCCTAACATCTATGTCATGAACCAAACCGAACTGAGAATTTTGGTTTGGTTTACTGGGTTGACCAGAACAGTGAACACCCCTAGTTACATCATCATAGTATTTTCGCTGAAAGGAAATTGCATATATGACAAAGTTTTATTTATAACATGTTAAGTGTTCCTTACCCTAATATCATTCCATCTAACAAAAAAGTTATGTTCCCCAACATTATGTAATTTTCTGATTGTGGAGTTAAAAACTTGAATGTCTGGGATAAATCAAGGGATAATTATCTCTATTTTAGTTCCTTAACTTGAGGAACAAGTCAAGCATAGGGTTACGCAGAAGTAGGGCCAGTTGAGCTCTTTGCTATCTCTTCTATACAACTTGTGAAAAACAAGATTCTCAACTTCTTGTTTTATTATAATTTGTAAGAAAAGTGTCTTTTCTCAGAGAAATATGAATATATGATATTCCCATAAAATGGTTGGCCACAATGACATATTTGGTGCATATAGAATGCTTTATGAAGCCCTAGGTTAGTTCCATAGCTGAATCATTTATTGGTGTGGTTTTGCTTGAATTGAAGTGCCTAGTGCCTACTTGCAGCAATATCTTCTATTGATTCCATGGCATTGTTCAATGAATCTTGCTAGGAGTCAGACGATAACCTTCGTGGATCTTCTATTATCAAGGAGTACCATCTTGCTAGATTGGCAGCTCTTGAAGCCAAAAGAAAGGGAGACAAAAAAAGTCAAGAACATCTAAGTTCTATCATTCGCAAGCTCAAGCAAGAGATGACTTCCTTAGGTTTGTTCCTTTTTTATTTTCAGTTTGTCTTCTGAAAGCAAGAAATTTCAAGATTTCATACGGTTCATCAGCAAAACATTCTGTACACAGGACTATCCGATGAGGTAAAGCCAGGAGAACTGTATCAATTTGATTCAGCTGCTGTTTCCATCGACAACACACAGATTTCTGCAGCCTGCAAACACTTTGATTCTGAGCCACAATGTGATGAACATAGTCTGCCTCATGATTCTACGTTTGAGAGCAGCATTGTGGCCTGTGAAAATGTAGGGGATCCCTGCAGCTTCAGAGAAAGAGAATGTGCTGTCGATTCCTCAGTCATCCTTGATACAGTGGACCTTGGCAGTGAAAAAGAAGAACCAGATATTCCAGAGCTCGATGACTTATTTTGTGAAGATGCTGCTTCTGCAGTCCTACCTGCAGAAATTGTGAAGTTGCAAAAGAAAGATAAGGGTTTGCAGTTTGCTCATGGGGAACCTTGAAGAATTTTGATGCATTATGGAGAAAAGTAATGGCCAAACAACTATGTTAGTGCTGTTTTATGTAGATCTTGTCATCTTGAAATGCCAATGTCGTGCAATCTTTTTGTCCTAGAATAATTTACCTCTTATTACCTTTTTTTGTCTGCACTATATCCGCATAGTATCAGGTTGGTGGTGAAATGAGCAAAAGAACAAGGCGTGTCTGAAAATAATGTCTCCTCCTAAGAAATTCTTGAGAAACATTGTCTTTCAAGTGTTGTACTAATGATGTTCCTTTAAATGACAGGGTGACCCTGCACGGATCCCCAAGTCTGTCCTTCAAAAGGTATGCCAGCAATTGGGCTGGGAAGCGCCAAAATATAATAAACTATCGGAGAGGGAAAGCAAGTGCCTCTATTCTGTCAGTATATTGCGAACTACTACCGGCAGGGGTAAAAGCCGAAAAGTTGGGGGATTGATTACTCTACAGCTTTCTGATCAAGATCAGTCACTTGGTTCTGTTGAGGTATTGCATTTAGCATGTGTCAGTTTCAAACATTTTACATAACATTTTCTTGGTTCTCATTTTGCAATATTCACCCCATGGTTTCTCCAGCTCTGTCCTCAATCTTCCTGAACCTTGCAATTCACTGATTCATACTTTCTGGTTTGAAGGTTGCCAATATTTCAGTAGTTGCATGTGCGTCTCTTGAAACATGTTCCAGTTGTTCCCATTTTCAAGGACATTTATGCTTTATTTATTTATAGCTAAAAGAGTAGTGGCTTGCAAGCTGCTCAAAGTAATGGTGTAGCGACCTGGGATTTGTGACCGGTACCCTGTTCCGCCACCTATGAGCTCGAAGTGTCGGAAGGGTTATATCGATCTAATGAGATGAACAAGAAACTGAAATAACCATAACAGAAATAAAAAAAGTTTACAATGTACAAGGTCCCAATTGATAATACAAATACAAAAATATAAAGTATATCTTCTTAAGAGGCATACCCCGAGGAAGTACAACGGAAACTGTTGGAGTGTGGAAAGAAGCCTCCACGATCTATTGCCTTGTCCAAGGTGGGCATTGCTCTCGTCAACTGCAGTCCCACACCTAACCACCTCTAGAGTGAGGCATGTGAGAAAAATGAGACTAGTTGGGGATCATATCTACACAACTCCCGCATAGTGTTCTCTCCCCCAACCACGTGTGCACACAAGTGATCTACATAAGACATATCCTTCGGCAATTTTGCCGCTAGGATCATGGTACCACTATGTCAAAACTCGAGTTGTGTATGAGGATCACCATCTTTCTCTTTAACATTAACTTCAACTTGGCTATCGATCACATTGTGGACTGGGCTTGTCAGACCCATGACTTGGCCTTCCAGGCCTCACGCCACGCAACATTACAAAAGAAAGACATTGACTTAGTCTTCCAGACTGCCATACCAACAATCTCTCCCCCCCCCCCCCCCCCCCCCCCCTCCCTCCCTTGCGACACTCTTGGGTATTGAACCAGTGACTCTGCTCGGATATCACTTGTTGATAGGATCTGATGGCCACTATGCCAAAACTCGAGTTGTGTGTAATGATTATCATCTTTCCTTTTAAGTTGGCTATCAACCACACTTCGAGTTGGGTTTGTCAAACCTCATGAATTGGCCCTCCAGGTCTCACGTCACGCAACATTATTCAGGAGAGATGTTTGACTTGGCTCTCTAGACCTACCACGCCAACACATTTTTCCCCAACCGGACGTAGGCTTCACAAACAAGAGGGTCTAGGAAAATGGCTGAAAACCTTGGTCATGCCCTAGGCACGAACATAAAA
Organism: Colocasia esculenta; assembly: GCA_014218235.1. Lineage (NCBI taxonomy): Eukaryota > Viridiplantae > Streptophyta > Magnoliopsida > Alismatales > Araceae > Colocasia > Colocasia esculenta. The sequence continues at coordinate 19,019 of JACBKR010002097.1, read as the reverse complement.
ACCCTCGACCTCTCCTTTGGTCATAATGTGTTAGAAGCACCGGGGTAGTGGAGCATTACTCTAGAATTGTAGCACCAATAGTCGTCAAACTCAGTGCACGGGAAATCGCTGGAAACAACTTACAGAACCCGATTAAGAATGTGCCAGGGTTGGTTGACGCGTCTCCACTAGAACGTGTCAGACCCTGTTGGCGTCTTCAGAATGTGTCAAGGACCTATGATGCGTCTACACACAGAGCTGAAAAACCACTAAAATTAGTACCTCTTGAGAACCTTGGGGAGACGAAAGGTCAAACCCATTAGTCAAACCTCGAAGGATGCGTACATTACTCATCACATGAAGAAACCTCGAAAAGACACTACAATGTGTTATCCCGAGGGGACACATTTAGAACTCGTTACACCCTATTGATGCGTCTAGAGTCGGCTTTAATGAATTTTTCCAGAAATGACACTTGAACGCGGCAAGTCAGGGTCACTTGTTTAGGACACTTCATTCTAGGCTGACATGTTCATACATAGGGTCCAGACAGAGCCCTGCTTCTATGAAAATGCCAAATTTAGTCACCAAAACCACAAATCACAGCGTAAAATGAAGGGGAAAAAAGGAGGAAACACACCACAAGCACCCACACTCATCCAAGCACACACATTGCTAGAAAATCACAATGAAACAAAGGGAAAACGAGCTCACACAACCTTCACATGGAGATCCCAATAAACAAGGCAAATAACCCCAAATCTCTCTCCCTAGGCATGATTCTAGTGAGGGGAAACATGAGAATCCGGTAATGAGAAGTGGGGGAATGTCACCCTACCTCCAAATTGAAGAGCCTAACTTGTTTGTACGTTCTCGTAGATTGGCCGCTTCCTCCTCACTGTCACCAGACTCACCACCTTGTCTGCCGCCATCACCAACTTGAAGCTGAGCACCACAAGGAAGGCAGGATTGGATCGGTGGACCGATTGGCGGCTGATTCCGATGCGAATTGGGATCGGATCGACAATCCGACTGATCCTCAGCAATTCTGGTTGATCGAAGATTGACCCGATTAAAAAATAGTTTTATTTAAAAAATCATAAAAATGAGGAAAAAATGTCTTCGATATTTGCATATATTAATGTACATATGCTAATGTATAAACATAATTAGTATGTATATCAATCATATATTAATGTGTTTGCGTGTTAATGACTTAATGTACACAGAATCATTTATTAATGTAAATATAATAACAATATGCACATATATATACATTTCATGTTAATGTATAAGCATAACTATTGGGTATATCAATCATATAATCATATATTAATGTATTAATATAATTAATATGCATATCGATTATATACTAACGTGTTTGTGTGTGTTAATGACTTAATGTACATGGAATCATTTGTTAATGTAAATATAAACAATATGCACATATATATACATATCATATTAATGTATAAAGTATAAACATAATTAATATATATATCAATCATCCAATCGTATATTAATGTATAACATATAATATATATATAGATATATATATATATATATATATATATCAATCATATATTAATGTGTGTGTTAATGTACATACAACATATATTAAGGTAAATATATTAATGTAAAGCACATATATACATAGTTAATGTACATATATTAATGTATAAACATAATTAATATGTATACCAATCATATATTAATGTGTGTTTGTTATTACATACAATCATATATTAATGTAAATATAATAACAAGCACATATATATAGTTAATGCATATATATGTGCATATAGTTTATGCAATAATGCATGTATATATACATGAATATGTAAATTATATACACTTAATACATCTATTAATGAATATATATAGTAAAAAAGTTTGGTGGTAGAATCGGCCGATCCGGAACGATCTTGGCCGATTCGGCTCGATTCCAGTCGATTTGGTTGGGGTTTGGACTACGTAAGGGGGCCATGTCCGATTTGATCCAGAATCGGCCGATCTCGATCCAGATCGACTGATTCTACCTTTCATGGTTAGCACTATGCCGCCGTCGCCCTCATCCACCACTCGCCATCAACCGCTAGAGGGAGAGGACAAGGAGGGCTTAGACGAGAGGAAAATGGAGAGGAGAGAAAACGATTAGAGGGGGAGCCCTATGTAAAGGCCCAATAGCCTAAATGCACCAACGGGGCCTGATGCGTTTTGTTGGAAACACGTCAATGGAGGATGACATGTTTTGCCATGACACCTTAATTTATTAGGTGTTTGGCATCTGGTGCACATAACTGACACTTGGTAGGGCTGACCAACGCGCTAGTAGACGGGTCAGTTTGACCAGACGTGTTCTTAGCCATGCATATGCCACTTGGTGCTTGGAGTCAGATGTCTGACAGTTGACCGAAATGTGACTGCCCAATAGGGGTTTGACACCTCGGCTAGATCGCCTTGACACCTTTGACTCACTATGGGTAAACATATTTCAGAACACATCATATCAGGCTGACACATTCAAAATGCCCAAAAAATGCCAACCCTTGGTTTGAAATTAAGTCTCACCTCCACCCAAGGTCCATCAGAACCCAAACCAACACACTAACCAGACATCTGGGATCAGGATGACTCGAGCTGTTACAAATGGATTCCCATAGACACCTTTGACTCACTATGGAGAAACAATGTTTAGAACTCGTCATATCAGGTTGATGTGTTCAAGCATCCACAGTGAAATGCCCAAAAAATGCCAACCCCTGGTTTGAAACTAAGTCGCGCCTCCACCCAAGGTCCATCAGAACCCGAACCAACACACCAACCCGACAACTGGGATCAGGAAGGCTCGGGATGTTATCAATGGATTCCCATAATTTATGACTTTAGGACATGACAAGGAAGATTTGTTTTCAATGGCATAAGGAAGCTGGTGGAGGGGTAGGTAAGCTTTCCATGGTATGCCCTAGGATAATGAGAATAATAGCATTGCCAGTTTGACAATTTTGGAATACTTGGTTTTTGGATGAAGGTTATCCATAAAAAAAAAGAAAGTATGCATCTATGGAAGGAAAAATATACTTTCGAAATAATCTCAAAAATTGGCCATAAAAAAGATCCCTACCTTTTATATAAAAAACATCCAATCTATTATATTTTTCAACTTACTATCCCTTTCAAATAAGAAACCTTTTCATTTAGCGGCAGATGCACATCCTTTGACCGTGAATTTTATATACTCCTTTACTTGGGCCATTGGCCAAAGACTAAGTTCAATATTGAATTCCTGTTGTACTCTATAACCTTCAAACTGTTATTGTTATCTTTTCTTGTAGTGCTATCAGGATGATCTTTACATTCAGGAAAAGATGTCTTTGTACTTACAATTTCATATCAAGTCACATTTTCCCTAACTTACCTTTGCTTTATCCTTATTATTATATATCTTTACTAACTGATTTAATTTACTGCCTAATAATGTCCCTGTTGGATGCTTTAATTTTGTTGGAAAGATAACTTTTCATCTTCTTTAAATTCTATAGGATGCACAAAATAAGGTAGCAGCTTTTGCTCTTTATCAACTTTTTCCTGATCTTCCAGTTCATGAACTACTTATAGAGCCATACTCTTCATGTGTACGGAAATGGCGAGAAGGTAATCTCTCCACAATGTTCATCAACTTGTTCAACATTGCACTCCATATATGAACCAGTCTTATTACATATTATTTGTGCTGTAATCTATTGCTTTTTGCAATGAAGGTAATCTTTCCACATTGTTCACCAATTTGTTCGAGATTCCACTCTATATATGAGCCAGTCCTTTTATATATGTATCTGTGCTCTGATCTGTTGACTCTTGCAATGAACTAACTTCTTGTCTAAAATCTTCGGTTCTACCTCAATAGATGGACTGGTGGAGCCTCTGGACAGTGAGGAAGCTCGTAGGACTGATTTTGTGGATGCATTGCTGAAAGCTGACACATCAGCGGCATCATCTTCGATTGTTGTTGAAGACTCTTCTCTTTGTGAAAAGCTTGTGGAGCCATGCGACACAGGAAAAGCAGATACAGGTCCTCTTCAAAGAAAAACTCAAAACAGTTTTCTTACCGTAATAAGCTTCATATGATACAAACTATGTCCTTTTTATGCTGTGGCCACCCTTAATGTGCAGTATATCCCCTCCTATTCTTCATATTGTATTGTATACTGCATAATAATTAATATTGTCTCTGTTATAATGTTATATCCCTTTTTTTTTCCAGATTGAGGGAGTATTTAGTTGAAGATGAAGTAAAGGTGTAAGTAAGGTTTTGGAGGAGGGGGAGAATATGAAAGTCTTTAGGGGGTGTCATCATATAGATTATCTGAGGTTAAACAAGGTTTGTTCAGCCTTTCTCTCAACACCTAAAGTTTAGTTGAACAAATGGCAGATCACAGGAGGGCTATAAATTATCTAATAGGATTATAGGATCCACCATGGATGTAACCATAGTTCTGTCGGGTGATATGTGTAAAGTTATTCCTTTTTTTTTCGTGGAAGAAAGTGAAAACTATGACGTGGGCTTTTTCTCCTTCCAGGGGAACCATAGGTTGCTATGTTGGCTATAACTGGATCTTCATATCATCCCAAACTGTGATTGGGGAACATTCTGAACTTTGGTTGGGCTGTAAATGATGTTTGTATCATAGTCACACAACTATGCTTTTCAATACATATATGTTTCTCAATTAAGTTGCTATGACAATCATAGCTCGCTATTGTTGAAGTTGTTCACGTGGTTCCTGAGAATATATTTTTTTCACATTTTCTTTGGAAATTTATTATGATTCTTCTTTGCCATATTTTTTATGTATTTGGCTTCATGTAATTATGAGATACTTATTCTTTTATCTTTACTTTTCTTGAACAAGCTTTTCAATTTTTGCTACAGGAATGCGTCATGTGAAGGATGCAGAGAGTACACTCTTGAAACAAGAACTGGAGAAGCGGAAGAAGATGCCTAATTATATGGTTTGTTTTTGTTTGCTCTTCAACCTATCATCAAGTTCTACTTCTATATACTTCCAAGTTTAGAATGAGAAATGAGTCATTCTTGGGGTGTTCAGTCCTGGTCATACCATGGGCTTTGATACTGTAAGAATAGTACCACATTGGAAGGGACAAAAATATCAGTGTTCTTATAATAGTGTAGCCCTCTCCACTCATCACCTTAAAATTTCATGTTAGAAGGCTCAATACAATAAAAATTTAACATGGTATCAAAGCCCATGGTATGATTTAGACTGTGCACCCCAAGTTTATGGTCCACATGACAAAGCCTAACATGAGACATGCAAGAATAGTTCCACATTGGAAGGGACAAAGAATGTCAGTGTGCTTGTAATAGTAGAGCCCTCTTCATGCATCACCTTAAAGTTTTGAGTTGGAAGACTCAATATGATAAAAATTTAACAAATACCATATTAAACTTTATTGGATCGAGCATTCCAACTCAAAACCTTAAGGTGATGAGTGGAGAGGGCTCCACTTCTACGAGCACAATATATTTTGTCCTTTTCCAATGTGGGACTATTCTTTCAGTTTGTTTGTGCATAGAAATTAGATCTCAGAATTAGAATGGAGTATAAACATGAGAAATGTGCTTATGATTGAAGGGTCATCTGTGAACATTCACTATATGTTGCATAGTCCCAAGGAAGAGAAAAACAATGGAAGACTGGTACGGGTACAACTAAATAATTCAATTGGCCTATTACGATTCTTGTTTGACAGAATTTATTGATGGAAAACCTTGAATAATCACTTCCAGTACTCTTCAAGTGAACATTTTAGTGCTCCAGTGACTCTTTCTCCAAACCTGTCATTCACATAAAATAGATGAGAGACAATGAATTTATATTGGGTTCATTTACTTACCTTTTAAAGAGTCCAGAATTTTACAAGAAACAATTACAAGTGTAATCATCGTTATCAAGGTGTCAAGGCGCCCCAAGGTGTTCTTGGGGTCCTTGGGTGCCTAAGCGCCTAGGTGACACCTATGCACTCAAGGTGGTACCCAGTGTGGTATCTCCCACCTATATGGAATTTATGCATCTAAAGGCATGGAAAACAAAATCGGATCGACCCAGGAATCGGCCAGGGCCGATCCCGATTCGGATCAGGCCAATTCTGGCTAGGAATTGCCTAGAATCAGTCGGATTGGTCTAGATCGGCCATAGCCGTTCCGATCCGGAATCGTTCGATTCCACCTTCCATATCTAAAGGTGCATAATGAATCGATGCTTGTAAAAATGCATTATAAATGTTAATGTAACATTATAATTAAAACTATAACATAATATTCACTAAAAAATATTAAAAGCATGAGAAATTTAGATGGTTCTTGAACAATTAGGATTTTTTTTTAACATTTAATGACTATGGACTGTTCATAGCATGGTTTGTCATGGCGAATCGGGGGCCGATTTGGCCGAATCGGAGTGGATCAAGGGAAACCTGATTCACGATTCGCCTGATTCGGTCCGATTCACATGTATATATATATAATATAATATATGTATATAATGAATATATATTACATATATATGTATATGTAAGACATATATGCATGCATATATGTAACATATGTATGTCAGATATGAGAATGGGCTGAGGATTCACACGTATGACATGAAACTCATACTTTAATTACATTCCATATCATTTAATTAAATGTTATAATTTGTTGTTTCATTTACTTAAGATATTACACGTAAATAAGGAAGTACCTCCCATTTGAATCTAATAAAATATAAAAAAAAATTATATCTCTTACCAATAAAAAATCAACTCTCCCATCGAAGAAGAAAATTGCGATTTCGATGATTTTAACGAAATGCTAACTTTCTAATCTCTCCTAATTTGGCCTATCTAAAAATTTGATAATTCAAATAAACCATATAGAATACTAAAAATCCAAAGTCTGGTAAAAAAGTCAAACGTGCATTTGACTTCTCCAAGGGATCCGCTCTCACACTTTTTTCAGTAGGAGAGCGGCTCCCTTGGAGAAGTCACAGGCACGTTTGACTTTTTTTACCAGACTTTGGATTTTTAGTGTTCCGTATGGTTATTTGAATTATCAGATTTTTAGATAGGCCAATTATGAGATATTAGAAAGTTAGCATTTCGCTAAAATCACCGAAATCACGATTTTCTTCTTTGATGGGAGAGTTGACTTTTTATTGGTAAGAGATATGATTTTTTTGATATTTTTATTGGATTCAAATGAGGGGTACTTCCTTATTTACATGGAATATCTTAAGTAAATGAAACAACAACATTTACTTAAATGATATTCAGGTAAATAAGTATGAAGAGGAAACCGTGTTCCCTATGGGTAATACACACACACACACACATATATATATACATAAATATAATATATAATAATCCTATGCGAATTCCATACGAATCGAACCGAATCAGGGAGAATCCTATTTGGTCCGAATCGCCGATCCATCAAACCTTGGTTCATAGTCATTGCATTAGATTGTGAACATTGTCACAGTCATAGTCATTAGATTTTGAGCAATCACAATCTAATTTTTGTGAACAATTCTGATCAATGGTAGACCATCAGATTGGTTTCGTGGTGGCCAAGTTCTCAAGAAAGCTGACCCTCTTTCCCCTTTGCTTTTTAATCTAGTGGCTAATGTTTTGAGTGGGGTGTTGAGGAGAGCGAAGGCAGCTGGCTTTCTGGTAGGTATTTAGGGAGTGAGAGGTGGTACGACTATTTCACATTTGCAGTATGTTGATGATGCCATTCTTTTCTTGGCTGAGAGTGATTGTTTGCCTGTCATGGTGAGATCTTTACTTGAGCTCTTGGAGGACGTCACATGGCTGAAAGATAATTTTGACAAGAGCCTCTTGCTTGAGGTGAGCATCTAGGAAAACACTATGTGGAGAGCAGCTATTGTTCTGGGGTGCAAGAGGGGCAGTTTCCCCATTCACTACCATAGTTGTCAAGGCGACAAAGCGACCAAGGCGTTTTTGGGCTCATTGTGTGCCTAAGCGCTTAGGCGCCCGCCTAAGCGGCGCTTAGGCGCTAAAGATAACGTGTGTGTGTGACCGTGAGAGAGACTGAGAGAGAGAGGGGGGGTGCCGGTGGGACTGTCACTCTGTGACAGTGTGTGTGAGATAGAGAGGAGAGGGGGGGGGGCGAGACTGTGTGTGTGTGTGTGACTGTGAGAGAGAGAAAGGAGGGGGGGGGGACTGTGTGTGTGTGTGTGACCGTGAGAGAGAGAGAGGAGGGGGTGCCGGTGTGTGTGTGTGTGTGACCGTGAGAGAGAGAGAGAGGAAAGGGGGGGGGGGGCGGGTGTGTGACAGTGTCTCTGTGTGTGTGTGTGAGAGAGAGAGAGAGAGACAAAGAGAGAGAGGGAGAGAGGGGAGTGACCGTGAGAGAGAGAGACAGAGAGAGAGAGGGGTGTGGTGTGTGTGTGTGACCGTGAGAGAGAGAGAGGAGGGGGTGCCTGTGTGTGTGTGTGTGTGTGATCGTGAGAGAGAGAGAGAGGAGAGGGGGGCAGGACACTGTCATGTGTGACAGTGTCTGTGTGTGTGTGTGAGAGAGAGAGAGAGAGAGAGACAAAGAGAGAGAGAGAGAGGGGAGTGACCGTGAGAGAGAGAGGCAGAGAGAGAGAGGGGTGCCGGTGTGTGGGAGTGACCGTGAGAGAGAGAGACAGAGAGAAGCAGAGAGAGAGAGAGAGGGGTGTCGGTGTGTGTGTGTGACCGTGAGAGAGAGAGAGGGGAGTGACCTCTTGGCTCCTCCGGCGGCCTCCTCCGAGAACTAGGGAAGGGGAGGGGAGAGTGTGACAGGGAAGGGGGGGAGATGGGGGGAGCATACCTCTCTCTCACGGCAGCGACCTCCTCCGGCGGCGGCGCGACGCCGACGGCAGCGGCTCCTCCTCCAGCGAGAGCTCTTCCGGTCCTCCGGTTGCTGCGGAATCCTACCTGGTGGCTGGTTCTTGGGCGAGGCGGGGGAGGGATTGGGGAGACGGGGGTCGACTTGCCAAGGGGGGTCGGGGCGGAGGGGGGTATGTAGGTGGGGATCCGATCCCCTAAGTGGATCCGATCCACTAAAAGGATCCAAATGGAGCCCAAGCGCACGCCTTGGACCGCCTTGGGCCGCCTTCTGCGCCTTGGCGTCGCCTTGGGTCGCCTTTTCCCAACCCAAGTAGGCGGCCCACTTAGGCGACCTCCGAAACCCGCCTTGGCGCCTTGGCGCCGCCTAGGCGGTCGCCTTGACAACTATGTTCACTACCTAGGCCTTCCGCTATCTCCTTGTGCTTTGAGATTGGCTGACAGGCTACCCATTGTCCACAGGTTTGACTCCAGATTGGCGCGCTGGAAGGTCAGGACATTGTCTTATGCGAACCAGCTAGTTCTATGTAGCTTGGTCTTGGAGAGTTCCAACTTATTTTCTCTCTATGTTTAGAATTTCTAAGATGATGACAAAGAGATTGGAAGTCATTTGTTGTAGATTATTTTGGCATGGCAGTTGAGACAGATGCAGAGGTTGGCATGATGTAGTTTGGGGAAGAGTTACCAATAGTAGGGAGCGGGAAGGGGTGGGATTGAAGAATATAAGGCTTCAACATTGCCTTGTTTGCTAAATGGTTATGGAGATTGGGAATTGGTGGGGAGGGTCTATAGACTACTTTTATTAGACAGAGGTTTGGGAGTTCTAGAGTTTGGGATTTGTCTCCTTCCCTGTGGGCCAACACCTCTCCTTTGTGGTGGGACATCCCTTCTTCTAGGGATATTATCCTCTCGGGTGCTAGGGTCCTCTTTGGGAAGGGAGACTTGGCTCTCTTTTGGAGGGACATATGCTGTGGTGAGCTTCTTCTGTGTGAGGCTTTTCCTGACCTCTTCTAGTGGCAGCAACTCCTCACATTTCAGTTTCCTAGGTTCTTGACTCTTCTCTACTAGGGAGAGTGTGGCTCCTACTTTCAGGAGGAGTTTGAGAGAGTCAGAGATTTTACAGTTTGAGGACATGCTCTCTTCTTTGTCCTCCACCTTCCTTTCTGAGAGTATAGATCTGTAAGTGTGTCGCTGGGAGAAGGGAGGGACATTTTTAGTGAGATTTACATATAGTATCATTTCGAATGGTGGGCTTCGACATGGATTACATCAGTGATTAAAAAATCGGCCGACTAATTGAGTCGAGTGGGTTAGTCGACTAGTCGGCCACCGATTCACTCTACTTTCCTTTTTTTGGGTAGGTTGGGGGGTAGTTTCCACAAGTTCATCCACGAACAGATCTTGTAGGAAGAGTTCTTATCTTGTCGCATAGGGCCAAGCGTCGCGGTGTCCGCCTCACGCAAGAGACTTCTCTTCGTCTTTTTGTTGCGCATGGCACGCCGAACAGGGTTCACGGCGTTGTGTAGGTCTTGGTGTAATGCAGGAGTTTTGCAGGGCGAGGGTGGTTACGGTGTCTGCATTGCGCAGAACATCTCTTCTCGTCGTGCAGGCGTTCCTCTTCTCATCGCCAGTTGTCAAGCTCCCCGCTGTCGTGTGGAGACTAGGAGGTACGTCCCGTAACTTTTATGACTCTCCTCCGTGTCCTCTATTCTTATGTTATGGCACTTTGTTTTTTTTTTCTTTTCTTTTCTTCTAGTATCCTTTTTTTTTCCTGCTACTTCCACCTTCCAACTTCCAGTACTCTGTTTTTTTGTTTTTTGCTTCTTCCACCTTCCAACTTCTACTTTTCTATGTTCATTGACAGTACTCTATTTTTATGTTTTTTTATCTACAATAGTTTTTTAATCTATTTTTTGTTATAATTATTAATATGTATATTGATTGATGGTTTTTATGTAGCATGTTTTGGAGTCTAAATGTTTTAAAATTAGTAGGAGCAAGTCAGAATTTATGCATTGTACTTATAGTAGTAAGTGAGTGTTACATGAAAATATAGTTCTAATTGTGGACAAAATATTTTTAAGAGTAGTAGCTTTCGATACTTGGGGTCTATCATTCGAGAGAATGTGGAGATTTATGACGATCTTACATATAAGATTAAGGCAGATAGGTTAAAATGGAGAAGTGCATCATGACTCCTTTGTGATCGTTGTGTATGTCTGTGAAACTTAAAGGGAAGTTTTATAGAACGGTTGTGTGGCCTATTTTATTATATGATACCGAGTGTTGGACAGTACGAATGGAACACATTAATAAAATATGTGTAGCAGAGATGTAAATGCTGAGATGGATGTGTAGTAAAATTAAGAAAGATAAGATTATGAATGAGTGCTTCTGTGGGGACTTGGGGATAGCTCTAATTGATAGTAGAATGAAAGAAAATAGACTCAGATAGTTTGGACGCATCCACCATCGTCTCAACTCGGCACCAGTTAAAAGATGTGACTAAATCTTAGTGGATGCTAGTAAAAGAGCTCGGAGTAGGCCTAAAATGAGATGGTGTGATGTTATTAGGAAGGGTATTGACTTCTTAGGTTTAAATACGAATATAACATTTGATAGAATCTTTGGCGGAACAAGATTCATGTAGCCGACCCTAAATAATATATTTTTTTATTTCCTTTGTGAATAATAATTTCAAGTGGTAAAAATTTGTAATAAAAATCTTATTTCTGAAAAATAAATATGATAGGCATACACCCTGAACACTAACAATCAACTAGTACCATGCATAAAAAATGAAAAAAAGTAATTCCTAAGAAAAAATTGACTCGAACTTGAGGCGGCTGACTCATCGAATAATCTGTCTGACTAATCCTTGGGGGGGGTCATCTGACTCGGACTGATTAATCTTTTTTAAAACATTGGTTTACAATTTCAAGTTTGGAGATCACAGAGGCCGCTGAAGGTGAAGGTTCTCATATGGAGAATCTCTCTTGGTAGGTTCTCTACGAGAGATAGACTACTTCGCTTCCTTCCAGATATTTAGACTGCGTGTCCTTTGTGGGAAAGGAAGAGGAGTCTATGGATCATAATTTTGTTGGTTGCTCCTATACTCGTATGGCACAGACAGTGGCGGCGGCTAGAATTCATGGCACTTTACCCCTACGTCTGCATGCTCATGGAAAAGTGGAGAAGACATTAGCCGACCAAGGGAGATAACTACAGTCTGGTGGCTCATTCTTCATGCTACAGTGTGGATGATTTGGGGGGAGAGGAACAATTGCATTTTCTCTAGGGTTGCTCAAGATGCTGAATCTCTTTTTGTTGTGATTTGTAACAGAGTTAAGGAATGGGCGTCTATCGTATGTAATGTGAATCAGCCCAACTCTTCTCTTTTTGCCTTGTTGGGGGATAGAGAGTGGCTATCCATTTGGTGGTAGCTGGCGGTGTATAGGTGGGCAGCGGGCTGGGTATTTTTTTGACCTTTTGTTGATCATATACCAATACATTTTTACTCATTTTTATTTATATACTAGTGGTATCATCCAAGGTTTGCCGGATCGGAATCGGGAGGCGAATCGGATTTTTCTTGATCCGATTTGATTCCCCCCGAATCGATCCGAATCGGATCGATTCTCATGGGTATAATATATATTATATATATAATATATCATATTTATAATGTATAATATATATTACTAATATGATATAATAATATTATATATATGAGGCGAATCGGACCGAATCGATGGAATCGAGAATCGGGTTTTCCATGATTCGCCCTGATTCGGGAGAATCGGGCCGATCCGATTAGATCCGCCAAACCATGGTATCATCCACTTTTCAGAAAAAAAATTGTGAACAATTACTAGATTATAATTGTGACACTGTTCACATTCTAATGGTTGTGAACAATGTTAGAATGTGTAGCTTGAACTCTCCAATGTGCAGGTTCAAATGCACAAATAGACCTACATGGTTAGTTCTTTACGTTGATTGACCTGAGTGATTAGATCGTGGGGGTCAAAGGGGCATTGTCCTTTATGGGGGGGTGGAGCTCCAGAAAGGAAATTATTTTTTGGTAGTAGATGGGGGCGGGCGTGGGACCGATAGCTTTGGGGAACATCCAAACATGGAACAACTAGATTAGGACTTGGGTTAGTGTAGGGAGCCTTTTTGTACATTTTTTAAAATTTGAATCTTTTAATAGATTTGACAGGGTTATTGGTCCACATGCCCAGCCTCAACATGGTGCCTGCCTGCACTGCCTTTTTGGGTGGCTAGAAGGTAGACTGGCTCCCAACCCTTGGCCAGCCATTTTTCGCCTAGGCAGTGCCTAGGCATCCGCCTTTACAACTATGATTGTGTAATAAGACAAGCTATTAAGCAGAAACCAAAAAAGGAAAACACTTTTCTTTGATGAGAAGAGAAACAGAGTACCACCAAAGTCAAATCAGTAGGCAAAGGAGATCGAAAAAAATGAACCACCTTGTCTAGTTTTGCTCAGTTTGCTATATTCCTACATTGCCTTCTCCACGTAAACCATCTGGTTTTTCCCATGTGTATGCATAACATGTGTACACTGATACCTATATGTGTGTGCATATATATGTTTACATATATAATTTTTGAAGTTTTTTACGTATAACCCCTGTAATCTAGTGAATCTAGTGATATTTCAAATATCTCTTTGGAATCCCAATATTTAAAAATAACCCTGATGCGGAGCGAGACTCGAGATTTCAGACATTCGGAGATATATTGACGTCAATTTTATCCTTATTATGTATTTTTATTTTAGTTGAGTTTCATTTAGCTAGGTAGAGTTAAATGTCTAGTTTTTATAATTTGTGGGGCTCACTTAGAGCTATTATTAGGCCCTTTCTATTTTATGTGATTTTGGTGCAATTTTACACTATTTCTGTGAGGGATATGTTGGTCTTTTGATGTGTGGGTGGGTGAGATAGGTCATGGCCTTTAAATGCCTATGTTCTCTCACGTTTTGAAGGAGGGAATGAAAAAAAAAAAGATAGCTTAGAGCCGAAGCCTTCCCCCCCTCCCCATCTAGTTCTTCTTCGTCTTCTCCTATTTCTTCTCTACTTCCTCTCCTCCTCTCGAAACCCCTCTCTCTGCTCTCCCTCTTACCTCTTTGTCGGCCCTCTCGTTGCTCTACTCTCTCTCTCTCTCTCTCTCTCTCTCTCTCAGATCTGTCACTCTTCCGGTCTCTTGCGACTCTCTCTCTCTCATTGTGTGCGCGACTTGCTCTTCGCTGTCGGAGCACCCGCACCCCGTCGCCGTCTACTGTCCCTCGTTGCCGTGCCATCTAGAGTGCCACCCCGCTGCCCCTCCATCGACGAACCTCGCCACCGCCGCAGAAGGTCGCCTTGGTTGACCGCAGGCAACCCCTTCCCCCGCCGCCGCCGCCCTGCTCGGCCCATGGATGGCAAAATCGGCCAAATCAGATGGGAGTCGGTCGATTCGGGCCCGAATTAGTGGTTGTCGGTCCAATTTGGGGGGGGGGGGGGAGGGGAATACCAACCCCCCACAATTTTAAGTGGAATCGGGGTGGGTCGAGTGGAATCGGACCGGATTGACCCGATCAAGTCTGATTTCGCACGATCCACTCCGATTCCACTTGCTCTAGCCCGATGTAGCGGGACTTTTTTGTTAAGTAATGGAGTCGACCTGAATCAGACCGGATCCAGAACCAGATATATACTTATTTACATGAACATCACTTAAATAAATGTTTATACATTTACTTAAGATATTACATGTAAATAAGAAGTATCTCTCATTTGAATCCAATAAAAATAAAAATATAAAAAATCATATCTTTTACTAATAAAAGTCAACTCTCCCATCTAAGAAGAAAATCGTGATTTTGGTGATCTCATTAAAATGCCGAATTTCTAAACCGTCATAATTTGACTTAACTAAAAATTTCATAATTCAAATAAAGCATATGGAATATTAAAAATCTAAAGTCCGGTGAAACAAGTCAAACGTACATGTGACTTCTTCAAGAGACTCACTCTCCTACTGACAATACTTAGTTTGATATCATTAACACCTAATATGTAGTGCGGCAAGAATCTTGATTAGTATTAATTTGTTTGTGTTCTCTCATACTTTATTTGTTATAGAGGTACTATTATTTTTCTTTTTTTTTGCTGTTTTGTCCTTTCCATATAATATTTTTTCTTTTATTTATTTATTTTTTATTTTTAACTTTTTAGTTGTCAATAAATGATTGCATTAGAAGATACTATTTTGTTGCAAGAATTCTGCATCTTAAAATAAGATCCAATAGATCATATCAAAGATCAACCTAGACCCAAAGAATGATACTTAGGACATTTGTTCTTATTTTCATGGTAAATAGTTCTCGGTTTCTTGTAAGTATCTTTTCCCACTTTGCATGACCTACGACACTCGAGACATGCAAAGAAGATTTCAACATCTCGCCAATTCCTTGTTTGGTTATGGATATACCCAATATGTGCAATTAGACTATGGGCCACCTGCTCAGTTTCATGAGCCAAAATGAGGGTTTCGAAATGTAAAATTGACAAGGTATTTTTATTTATTTCATGTTACAAATATCTAGATATACTTTTTTTTCCAATGAATGAACATAATCATTAGTGTCGTAGTAATTTTTATAAAATGTTCTTTATGATAGATGTACATGATAATAATTGAATTTAATTGTGTTTATATTCAATGAATTTTGTATGTGTTTTTCAAATTTTTGTGTGATTTTTTTCTTCTGATTTTTCCTTGATTTTTTTTTCACAATGTTTCACAATTTTTTAATTTGTCTGATCCAAATCGGCCAGATTCGCTGAGAATCGGCCGGATCCCCTGATTCGTCCGACTCGGATTGGGATTGGCAGGGTCCGATCTAGTACCCCTATCCGACTCGGCCATCCATGGCTCGACTCCCACGCCCACAACGCCTCCATCCCCAGCACCCTTTATCTCTTGCCTGTCCCCCGCTCGACCTTCCGTCTCTCATCTCTCACCTGCGAGCTCCCACCCCCCTTCATGACGAACTCTCCCTTTCGTCTCTCTCTCTGCGCGAACTCCAACCCGGGTGCTCCCCCCTGCACCGTCCCGTGATGCCACTCCGTCTGCATCAGCACACCCCGACGCCATCAACTGCTCTCGTCTCCGCGTGCCGTCGCCCACACGCACCCGCGTCAGCCCCTTTCGCGGCGCCCTGCCTCAACCACTCTGTTGCGACACCATCCAGCATCCCGTTAGTGGCTCAGTAGCACGGGGTTGGCGTGCCCAATAGGTCCATCCCGCATTAACCCCCTTCATGGATTGCAGAATTGGCCGATTCAGATCGTGATTGATCGATTTTGTTCAGATTGGCGTCCACGGCGGTATCCCTCTAGATCGTAGAAATTCTTGCCGAATCGGTTGGAATTGGTCTAGATCAACAGATTCTAGGCCGATTCTACTGCACATTTTTTTCCTTGTATACATAATTAATACATGCATTAAATCATCATTTCACATTGTTGAACACACATAATTTCTTTCTTTTTTATAATGATAATATTATCCATTTTTGTGTGGGCGCGCTAGTATGTTTTAACAAACATTTGAAATTCGCTTGACACGAGGAATTTATGTCCATTTATTGGATGTCTGCCTATATTTTGGCGTATTTATTCTACACGATTATTTGATCAGGCAACTTGGAATTTAACCCTTCCCCATCGACTGGAGTCGAGTTAATTTATATCGGATCGAATTTGAATACCTTTGATAATGTTGCCGAGATCCATCTTGTGCGAAGTCCAAAAAATTGGAAATTATCTTTGTATTATCATCAAAGATATCTTTTTTTTTTAATTTGTAATTTGAGTAACAATTTTAATTGGTCTTTCAAGATCTTTACAATTGATCTCGATTATCAAATCGGGTCTTCAAGATTACACTCTGTCGCAGTCGGACTCTTTGAAGTTGCTTCTGCTTGCATTTGGATCTATTTGCTTTGTTTTCGTCATGATCGAGAGGTTGAATTAGTCATGATCACTATTTAATTGTGATAAGACCTTTGGACTTGACTTGATGCCCATAAAAGACATTTTTGCACACAACCTAGTACATCTATATCTTTTAACCCTTTTTTAGGTTTTGTTACAACTTTCACCCTGTTTGGGTATTTTTCGCAATTTCATACCCTTTGTAGGTGTTTCTGTAGTTTTTACCGTTTTAGGGATTTTATTGTAGTTTTAACCTTTTGTGGTCATTTTTGCAATTTTATACCCTTTCAAATATTTTATTGTAGTTTTGACCCTTTCTAAGTATTTCTGTAATTTCTTACCCTTTATGGGTATTTCTGCAATTTTGTACCCTTTTAAGGCTTTTATTACAATTTGACTCTTTCTCGGTGTAACTGTCATTTCCTTGACCTTTTTTGGGCTTTGTTATCATTTCTTGGCATTCCTGAGCATTTCTGTCATTTCTTGGCATCCGTGGGTCTTTTCCACCATTAGTTGACTTTCCTAAGTATTTCTGCCATTTCTTGGCTTCCCAGGGTATTTCTGACTATTCTTGGCCTTTTTGGACTTCTCTGTCATTTCTTGGCATTTTCGAACATTTCTGCCATTTCCTAGTGTTCCGGATGTTTTTGGTATCATTGGCCTTGAGCCGTACTTAGGAGCATGGTTTGCCGAATCGAATCGAATTGGTCCGATTCAGACGAATGGGTGCGAATGAGGGTAAGATCAATTTCTGATTTGCTCGATTACCTTCATATATGTAATATGTATAATCCCTTATTTACTTGAACATCGTCATCATCAGAGCCTTATCCCATTATTTGGGGTCGGCTACTTGAATTCTTTTCCGCCAAACATTTCTATTAAGTGCTATAGTCGTGTTTAAACTCAAGAAGTCTAAATCTTTCCTAATGACATCGCACCATCTCATTTTAGGCCTTCCCCTAGCTCTTTTACTAGTATCCACTAAGATTTTGTCACCACTTTTAACTGGCGCCGAGTTAGGGCGACTGTGCACGTGTCCAAACCACCTAAGTCTATTTTCTCTCATTTTCTATTAATTAAAGCTATCCCCAAATCCTCACGGAAGCGCTCATTATCTTTCTTAGTCTTACCACACATCCATCTCAGCATCCTCATCTCCGCCACACACATTTTGTTAATGTTTTCCTTATTTACTTGAACATCATTTAGGTGAATGTTTATATTTGTAGTTTCATTTACTTAAGATATTACATGTAAATAAAGCAGTACCCCTTATTTGAATTAATAAAATATAAAAAAATTCATCTCTTGTCAATAAAAAGTCAAGTCTCCCATCTAAGAAGAAAATCACGATTTTGGTGTTTTCATCAAAATGCCGACTTTCTAATCTCTTATATTTTGGCCTAACTAAAAATTCCATAATTCAAATGAAACAAATAGAATACTAAAAATCTAAAGTCGGTGAAATAAGTCAAATGTATATGTGACTTGTCCAGGGGACTCACTCTCCTACTAACGGTACTTGTGTCTTTTCCAAGGGCTTTTATGAATTCCTACCCTTTGAAGGACTTTTCTACAATTCTATCTTTCCACAGACTTTTTATGCAATTTTTGTCCTTTCGAGGACTTCCCTGCAACCTTTGTCTTTTTGAGGACTTTTCTACAATTCTGTCATTTTGAGGACTTTTTTGCAATTTCTATCCTTTTGAGGATCTTTCTGCAATTTCTTGCCTCTTCATGATGTTTCTACAATTCTTACCCTTTGGAGTGTATTTCCGCAATTCCCATCCTTTGGGGGAGTATTTCTGTAAATTTGTTGCCTTTGGAGGGCCTTTTTGTAATTTGCCCACTTGAAAGGGTTTCTCTGTAATTTATCTCCTTTTGAAAGATTTTTCTGTAATTTTCCACAAAATAATTTTTGAACAGCAGAGGGTATCTCTGTAGTTTTCTCACTTTTTGGGGGCTTTACTGCAATTTCCTATAGACTGGGTAATTTCTGTAATTTCTGCCCTCTTGTGGACGTTTCTGCAATTTCTTGGTGCATTTTCCTTCCTTTTGAGGACATTTATGCAATTCTCTATTTTGAGGGTTTTTTCTGCAATTTTCCTGGGCACGGGGCTTTTGTGCAAAATT
>JACBKR010002096.1:0-41850 GCA_014218235.1 Colocasia esculenta | reverse complement strand
GACTTATTATCGTAATTCATGAATAAGTCGAAAAATCATTATCACACGTACTTGGATGAGTCAGAAAATTAAACAAAAATCATATACGGACTTCAAATAATATCCTCTAATGACCAATCAAGAAATTTGGGTCAATAAAAATCATTTGTGCTAGGTTTAAGAGTTATTGTGACCGATTATCCAAATTAGGAAACAAGTCGAAAAACCGTTAACATGGAAATACGACGCAACCATAAATTAATAAAAATATTGGAGAGACTTCTAACATTATATATTAATCACCCAATATCATAATTGGTCCAATGGACCACATATGGCCCAAAAATCAAATAAAGCTAGAAAATGCATGGAAATTCGTAACTCTAAATAGGCTGAAATTAGAAAGAGCAATTTGAGTTGAATGGGATGCAATCATGCATTCTTGGCAACCCAAATTCATGCCTAACTATGGTGGGAGGTTTCCTAAAGCCTCACACACTCTAAGGATGAAGAAATCCTCAAAAATAGGAAACTAACCTATCAAAACTGCAACTTGGCTTTCCTAGTCATAATAGGACTCCTAAACACCATGGTTGCTTAAATACTCTTCACCAAACCTTAGGGATGAGTTTTAGAACTTTCTAGGGTCGTGTGGAGGAGCTCTGGGTGGCTGAGGAGCTGTGGACCGACCACAAGAAGCTCATCTTCTTCCCCTTCTCGTCTGCTGTGACCTGCACAAACCGTTCACTTGAAGTCGACCAAAGGTGAGTCAAACCATGACCAAACCTTGGAAGGCCTATACCCCTGGAAAGAGGGTCGAGTCGACATTCTAACCCAAGTGGAATGCCCAACTTCCATGCAGTATACACGGAGTATTAAGCATTTTCCTCCAAATGGTCTGAACACGGGTTTTCTGGAATAATAGGACTTCTTCAACCCATAAGGTAGGTTTTATTGGGCCAAACATTAACATATCCTATACCAATGTGTAGAGCATGAAGTTAACTTTCGTTTCTCACTGGTTTCATCAAATTGGAACAAGTAGATTTTGAATTATAAGCATTTTTCCAATGTTGCGCACTGTTAGGGCTTTTCTCGTTCTTTATATGTTGCATGTGATTCAAGACCGAATTAGAGCAAACCCACAACATGAACGTTTTTCTAATAGTTGTCCTAGTCATATCTCGTGTTGAATGCATTGTCTAAATGTCAATAGTTAGAGAGTTATAAGCATGGTAAGAGGGTCGCTGCATGATACTATGTTTTCAGGTTGCACTTGGTTTTACGTTTGTGTTTGACTTGATTAAAGCCTATCGAAACCATCCTTTTTTTCTAATTCCGATTTACTAGAAGCACCCTTGCATGTCTAGGTTGGTTTAAAACTGGTTTCTTTATTTTTCATGCAATGTACAATTTGTTCTCTATTTTTGAAGCACCCTGTGTCAATATAAGGCAGTTCTGGACCGCAATCCAAGAACATGTCCTTTCTCTGTCGGATTCAGGCGCAGACCCTGTGAACGCGATGGCCCGATAGGCCGCGTTCTGAGGTCTTGTAGCGACAGCAAACCCGTCGCATTCTGAACGCGACGAGCGCCCCGTCGCTATCTCTCTGCCTGTTCTGACCTCCTTATCTCGTTCTGCACATACCCTTGTCGCCTTCTTTATATGAACCCGTCACGTACTGCCTGCCTGATCAGACAAGCCTGTCGCGATCCTTACAAGGCACTGTCGCGTTCTGATCTGACCCCGTCGCGATCCTTACAAGGGTCCGTCGCGACCTCAAGATTTTTCATGAAACCCCACCTATTTCTTTTACAAAACTTACTGCTATAACTGAGGTCTATTTAAATATGATATTTAGCGTGTAATTCATATGTCTTAGGTCTGATCATTCCATGATGGTTTATTAAATGGCCTAAAAGTGATTAGCCCATTTAAAAAGCCTTAATTACATGAATATTATTCTACTTGCTTTCTTAATGATATGATCATTCATGAAACTTGTGATTTACTCTTGTTACCGTTCTAGCTTGATTTAAATGATAATTATTATCTTAAAATCTTGTAACCCATGTGTAGTTAAATGCATTGTCCATTGCATGCCATCATGTTAAGTGTTTTCCGCGAGTTTGAGACCGTGAATTGAGACGCGTACATCACTACACACTTGCACATCTAGGCAGCCCTTTCTAGGGAATTGGAAACTCTCTACCGGTCATTCCGAATCGGTAGACTAGCGACCTTTTCTCCAAGGCCTCCGTAAATCTCCTCTGACCATGGATTCCCACATGGCCGACGAGTTGGTTGTACCATTGAAGTTCCCTGGAGATAGCGTGCACTTCCTTTCTCTTCTTGTTCTTGGAGTGTGATTTACAATCTAGACTAAAGCCATTAATGTAAAGATTAAACTAAAGTATAAATCGTACTGCTATGCTGCCGAATTTATCTCTTGACCATTGTTATCATGAAATCATGTTCAATACTTATTACTTGTTCCCATCATCATTATGAACATGACATTACACATGCTTACTTATTGAAACTCTCATTGGCCATTATTAATGACTGTGGGTATCTACATTTAAAATTTTACATGAGATGCTGACCGGGCACGGCGAGTGTCCAAGGGCTTCAGTCTAGCCCCAATGACGGAGAGTCAAAAATATACTGTTAACCATGGGGTATAATGATTACTGGCGTTGCATCTGCGCTGGGAGTCTTGCTTGCTTGTTGAATGATAGATACAATAACCACATACACGTGTCCTGGTGTACATTCTTGATGGATCTTTTCTTGGTGTACATCAGTGTCTACGTGCCTGATTAGTGTTACATGATTGTGCTCGTGCGTTCTTGCTTGCTTGCGTGATATGGCCATCCTGCATTTATTGCAAATAGTGATATCTTGCGTTCTTGACATCAAGTGAAATCTTGCGTGCTTGTACAAAGTGATATGTTGCTAGTTCTATCTTGTCATCTTGTTCTAAAATCTTGTTCTATCTTGATCACTCTATCTAGCTTGTTTCATGTATCATGTTTTACGAGTTTTATTCGTACTTGCATATCATTCATCGTACTTACCTAGTTCTAAATTGCTAATCACTTATATCATTGCCCGCACATTGAGATATAAATCCTACTGGGCTAGTTTGCTCATCCCTACTTTTACCCAATCTAGGTGACTATGAAGTTCAAGAGGAAGATCAAGTCGAGGATGGGAATGCGTCCGAGTGATGAGCGTTTCAACTATGAGTCTAGTAATAGTAGGTTGCTTGAGTGTTAGATTCATGTAGTAGGAAGTGAGGAATAAAAGTGTAATTTCCCTTTATTTGAGTCTTAGTCCTGTAATAGTTTCAATACAATAAGTTGAGATTTGAATATAAGATTAGTTGAATTCAATATTTGGGCCCTATGATGATGTATGTTGTTATACATTTAGTGCGTGCTAGCTAGAGGCTTATTTGCCGACTGTTCACGTCTCAGGTTATCATCTCGAATTATTATTAATATCCGCTGCGTAATTCTCGAGACGTGACAGTTTAGTGGTATCAGAGCCTAGGAATACCAAATAGGATATATGTCTCAGGATAAGAGATACCTATGGAACCTAGGTCATGGAAATTAAATATAGTACCTGGTGAGAATGGGTAGAGACTGGGAATATGATAGAATGAACAAAACACTCCTACCCATTAACTCTGATAATGTATCTAGAGACATTAATTGGTTTCCATCCTTTCCTCTGGAACCCTCATAACTCTTACACCCAACTGCAATGGCTCGCAATCAGTGGCGAGCTATGCAAGAAACCGTGGCTGGATTGACTCAAGCTTTACAAAATGTGGTTCAGGCTGGAAATCAGGCTGCAGCTGCTAGGAATGGAGCCGGTGATCTGCACCGGAATTTTAGGAGTTTAAACCCTCCTCGTTCTCTGGATCCCCTGACCCAGATGAGGCAGAGATTGGCAAGAGGAGATGAACGAATTTTCCAAGTGATGCAATGCACTAACAGGGAGAAGGTGGTACTGGCTACTTTCCAGTTTACTAAGGATGCCCGAGCATGGTGGAAGACCACATCGGCCCATCTGCCAAATGTAGCTGAGCTAGAGTGGGCAGGATTTCTGGACCCCTAGACTAATCTTATGATGTTTTTCTTGTTAGTCCATTTCTAAGTGGGGGAGATCATTAAGGAGAAATTGAAAAGGAATAATCTAGTGGTTATACCGTAGTTCATCTGGTGGATTAAGATGGAGTTATAACAACCGTGAAAGAAAAACAGGAGTGGAAGGAACCAAATGAATAATATGGGCGGCCACAGGTGTGGATGTTGTACTAGCATCCATGATGTTGAAACAAGTTAGATGAATTAAATCTGAAACGACCTCAAGGATCATAACTTTCAAAAGCCAATTAATGATCATTTCTAAGTGGGGACCAAATTCTCTTAAGTGGGGGAGGGTGTAGCACCCCGAAAATTTTAATTACATAAAAAATCAAATAAATGGAAATAAATAATTTCCATAATATCGGAGTATTAAAACATACGTATCATTAACGTATATGCTAAAACACATCAGAAAATTCTGTAAAAATTATAAATCAACCCTAAACATTATTAATAAATGTTTCACAAACAAACTTGTGCCAAGAAAAATTGTATTAGCCAAGTTTAAAGTGTTTCACGACTTATTATCGTAATTCATGAATAAGTCGAAAAATCATTATCACATGTACTTGGATGAGTCAGAAAATTAAATAAAAATCATATACGGACTTCAAATAATATCATCTAATGACCCATCAAGAAATTTGGGTCAATAAAAATCATTTGGCTAGGTTTAAGAGTTATTATGACCTATTATCCAAATTAGGAAACAAGTCGGAAAACGTTAACACGGAAATACGACGCAACCATAAATTAAATAAAAATGTTGGAGAGGCTTCTAACATTATATATTAATGACCCAATATCATAATTGGGCCAATGGACCACATATGGCCCAAAATCAAATAAAGCTAGAAAATACATGGAAATTCGTAACTCTAAATAGGCTGAATTAGAAAGAGGCAATTTGAGTTGAATTGGGATGCAATCATGCATTCTTGGCAACCCAAATTCATGCCTAATTATGGTGGGAGGTTTTCTAAAGCCTCACACACTCTAAGGGAGGAAGCAATTCTCAAAATAGGAAACTAATCTGTCAAAACCGCAACTTGGCTTTCCTAGTCATAATAGGACTCCTAAACACCATGGTTGCTTAAATACTCTTCACCAAACCTTAAGGACGAGTTTTAGAACTTTCTAGGGTCGTGTGGAGGAGCTCTTGGTGGTTGAGGAGCTGTGGAATGACCACAAGAAGCTCATCTTCTTTCCCTTCTCGTCTGCTGCGACCTGCACAAACCGTCCACTTGAAGTCGACCAAAGGTGAGTCAAACCATAATCAAAGCTTGCAAGGCCTATACACCTGGAAAGAGGGTCGCGTCTACGTTCTAACCCAAGTGGAATGCCCCAATTCCATGCAGTATACACGGAGTATTAAGCATTTTCCTCCAAATGGTCTGAACACGGGTTTTCTGAAAAAATGGGACTTATTCAACCCATAAGGTAGGTTTTATCGGGTCAAACCTTAACATATCCTATACCAATGTGTAGAGCATCACGTTAGCTTTCGTTTCCCACTGGTTTCATCGAATTTCAACGAGTAGATTTTGAATTATAAGCATTTTTCCAAAGTCACGCACTATTAGGACTTTTCCTGTTCTTTATATGTTGCATGTGATTCAAGACCGAATTAGAGCAAACCGACAACATGAAAGTTTTTCTACTAGTTGTCCTAGTCATGTCTTGTGTTGAACAGTTTGTCTAAATGTCAATAGTTAGAGAGTTATAAGCATGGTAAGAGGGTCACTGCATGATACTACGTTTTCAGGTTGCAGTTGGTTTTACGTTGTGTTTGACTTGATTAAAGCCTATCGAAACCATCTTTGTTTCTAATTCCGATTTACTGGTAGCACCCTTGCATGTCTAGGTTGGTTTAAAATTGGTTTCCTTAATTTTCATGCACTGTACAATTTGTTCTCTATTTTGAAGCACCCTATGTCAATAGAAGGTAGTTCTGGACCGCAATCTAAGAACATGTCATTTCTCTGTCGGATTCAGGCACAGACCCTGTGAACGCGATGGCCCGATAGGCCGCGTTCTGAGGTCTTGTCGCGACAGCAAACCCATCACGTTTTGAACGCGACGAGCGCCCCGTCGCTATCTCTCTGCCTGTTCTGACTCCCTTGTCGCATTGCCTGTCGCGATCCTACAAGGCACTGTCACGTTCTGATCTGACCCCGTCGCGATCCTTACAAGGGTCCGTCGCGACCTCAGGTTTTTTCATGAAACCCCACCTATTTCTTTTACAAAACTTACTGCTATACCTGAGGTCTTTTTAAATATGATATTTAGCGTGTAATTCACATGTCTTAGGTCGGATCATTGCATGATGGTTTATTTAAATGGCCTAAAAGTGATTAACCCATTAAAAAGCCTTAATTACATGAATATTATTCTAATTACTTTCTTAATGATATGATCATTCATGAAACTTGTGATTTACTCTTGTTACGTTCTAGCTTGATTTAAATGATAATTATTATCGTAAAATCTTGTAAACCCATGTGTAGTTAAAGCATTGTCCATTGCATGCCATCATGTTAAGTGTTTTCCGCGAGTTTGAGACCGTGAATTGAGACGCGTACATCACTACACACTTGCACATCTAGGCAGCCCTTTCTTGGGAAATTAGAAACTCTCTACCGGTCATTTCAAATCGGTAGACTAGCGACCTTTTCTCCAAGGCCTCCGTAAATCTCCTCTGACCATGGATTCCCACATGGCCGACGAGTTGGCTGTACCATTGAAGTTCCCTAGAGATAGCGTGCACTTCCTTTCTCTCTTGTTCTCGGAGTGTGATTTACAATCTAGGACTAAAGCCATTAATGTAAAGATTAAACTAAAGTATAAATTGTACCGCTATGTTGCCGAATTATCTCTTGACCATTGTTATCATGAAATCATGTTCAATTACTTATTACTTGTTCCCATCATCATTATGAACATGACATTACACATGCTTACTTATTGAAACTCTCATTGGCCATCATTAATGACTGTGGGTATCTACATTTAAAATTTTACATGAGATGCTGACCAGGCATGGAGAGTGTCCAAGGGCTCAGTCTAGCCCCAATGACGGAGAGTCATAAATATGCTATTAACCATGGGGTATAATGATTACTGGCGTTGCATCTGCGCTGGGAGTCTTGCTTGCTTGTTGAATGATAGATACAATAACCACATACACGTGTCCTGGTGTACATTCTTGATGGATCTTTTCTGGTGTACATCAGTGTCTACGTGCCTGATTAGTGTTACATGATTGTGCTCGTGCATTCTTGCTTGCTTGCGTGATATGGCCATCCTGCATTTATTGCAAATAGTGATATTTTGCGTTCTTGACACCAAGTGAAATCTTGCGTGCTTGTACAAAGTGATATGTTGCTAGTTCTATCTTGTCATCTTGTTCTAAAATCTTGTTCTATCTTGATCACTCTATCTAGCTTGTTTCATGTATCATGTTTTTACGAGTTTTATTCGTACTTGCATATCATTCATCGTACTTACCTAGTTCTAAATTGCTAATCACTTATATCATTGCCCGCACATTGAGATATAAATCCTACTGGGCTAGTTTGCTCATTCCCTACTTTTACCCAATCTAGGTGACTATGAAGTTCAAGAGGAAGATCAAGTCGAGGATGGGAATGCGTCCGAGTGATGAGCGTTTCAACTATGAGTCTAGTAATAGTAGGTTGCTTGAGTGTTAGATTCATGTAGTAGGAAGTGAGGAATAAAAGTGTAATTTCCTTTATTTGAGTCTTAGTCCTGTAATAGTTTCAATACAATAAGTTGAGATTTGAATATAAGATTAGTTGAATTCAATATTTGGGCCCTATGATGATGTATGTTGTTATACATTTAGTGCGTGCTAGCTAGAGGCTTATTTGCCGACTGTTCACGTCTCAGGTTATCATCTCGAATTATTATTAATATCCGCTGCGTAATTCTCGAGACGTGACAGTTTAGTGGTATCAGAGCCTAGGAATACCAAATAGGATATATGTCTCAGGAATAAGAGATACCTATGGAACCTAGGTCATGGAAATTAAATATAGTACCTGGTGAGAATGGGTAGAG
Organism: Colocasia esculenta; assembly: GCA_014218235.1. NCBI lineage: Eukaryota > Viridiplantae > Streptophyta > Magnoliopsida > Alismatales > Araceae > Colocasia > Colocasia esculenta. Next base: position 33,628 of record JACBKR010002096.1, on the reverse strand, counting down.
ACTGGGAATATGATAGAATGAACAAAACACTCCTACCCATTAACTCTGATAATGTATCTAGAGACATTAATTGGTTTCCATCCTTTCTCTGGAACCCTCATAACTCTTACACCCAACTGCAATGGCTCGCAATCAGTGGCGAGCTATGCAAGAAACGTGGCTGGATTGACTCAAGCTTTACAAAATGTGGTTCAGGCTGGAAATCAGGCTGCAGCTGCTAGGAATGGAGCCGGTGATCTGCACCGGAATTTTAGGAGTTTAAACCCTCCTCGTTTCTCTGGATCCCCTGACCCAGATGAGGCAGAGAATTGGCAAGAGGAGATGAACGAATTTTCCAAGTGATGCAATGCACTAACAGGGAGAAGGTGGTACTGGCTACTTTCCAGTTTACTAAGGATGCCCGAGCATGGTGGAAGACCACATCGGCCCATCTGCCAAATGTAGCTGAGCTAGAGTGGGCAGGATTTCTGGACCCCTAGACTAATCTTATGATGTTTTTCTTGTTAGTCCATTTCTAAGTGGGGGAGATCATTAAGGAGAAATTGAAAAGGAATAATCTAGTGGTTATACCGTAGTTCATCTGGTGGATTAAGATGGAGTTATAACAACCGTGAAAGAAAAACAGGAGTGGAAGGAACCAAATGAATAATATGGGCGGCCACAGGTGTGGATGTTGTACTAGCATCCATGATGTTGAAACAAGTTAGATGAATTAAATCTGAAACGACCTCAAGGATCATAACTTTCAAAAGCCAATTAATGATCATTTCTAAGTGGGGACCAAATTCTCTTAAGTGGGGGAGGGTGTAGCACCCCGAAAATTTAATTACATAAAAAATCAAATAAATGGAAATAAATAATTTCCATAATATCGGAGTATTAAAACATACGTATCATTAACGTATATGCTAAAACACATCAGAAAATTCTGTAAAAATTATAAATCAACCCTAAACATTATTAATAAATGTTTCACAAACAAACTTGTGCCAAGAAAATTGTATTAGCCAAGTTTAAGTGTTTCACGACTTATTATCGTAATTCATGAATAAGTCGAAAAATCATTATCACATGTACTTGGATGAGTCAGAAAATTAAATAAAAATCATATACGGACTTCAAATAATATCATCTAATGACCCATCAAGAAATTTGGGTCAATAAAAATCATTTGGGCTAGGTTTAAGAGTTATTATGACCTATTATCCAATTAGGAAACAAGTCGGAAAACCGTTAACACGGAAATACGACGCAACCATAAATTAAATAAAAATGTTGGAGAGGCTTCTAACATTATATATTATGACCCAATATCATAATTGGGCCAATGGACCACATATGGCCCAAAATCAAATAAAGCTAGAAAATACATGGAAATTCGTAACTCTAAATAGGCTGAAATTAGAAAGAGGCAATTTGAGTTGAATTGGGATGCAATCATGCATTCTTGGCAACCCAAATTCATGCCTAATTATGGTGGGAGGTTTTCTAAAGCCTCACACACTCTAAGGGAGGAAGCAATTCTCAAAATAGGAAACTAATCTGTCAAAACCGCAACTTGGCTTTCCTAGTCATAATAGGACTCCTAAACACCATGGTTGCTTAATACTCTTCACCAAACCTTAAGGACGAGTTTTAGAACTTTCTAGGGTCGTGTGGAGGAGCTCTTGGTGGTTGAGGAGCTGTGGAATGACCACAAGAAGCTCATCTTCTTTCCCTTCTCGTCTGCTGCGACCTGCACAAACCGTCCACTTGAAGTCGACCAAAGGTGAGTCAAACCATAATCAAAGCTTGCAAGGCCTATACACCTGGAAAGAGGGTCGCGTCTACGTTCTAACCCAAGTGGAATGCCCCAATTCCATGCAGTATACACGGAGTATTAAGCATTTTCCTCCAAATGGTCTGAACACGGGTTTTCTGAAAAAATGGGACTTATTCAACCCATAAGGTAGGTTTTATCGGGTCAAACCTTAACATATCCTATACCAATGTGTAGAGCATCACGTTAGCTTTCGTTTCCCACTGTTTCATCGAATTTCAACGAGTAGATTTTGAATTATAAGCATTTTTCCAAAGTCACGCACTATTAGGACTTTTCCTGTTCTTTATATGTTGCATGTGATTCAAGACCGAATTAGAGCAAACCGACAACATGAAAGTTTTTCTACTAGTTGTCCTAGTCATGTCTTGTGTTGAACAGTTTGTCTAAATGTCAATAGTTAGAGAGTTATAAGCATGGTAAGAGGGTCACTGCATGATACTACGTTTTCAGGTTGCAGTTGGTTTTACGTTTGTGTTTGACTTGATTAAAGCCTATCGAAACCATCTTTGTTTTCTAATTCCGATTTACTGGTAGCACCCTTGCATGTCTAGGTTGGTTTAAAATTGGTTTCCTTAATTTTCATGCACTGTACAATTTGTTCTCTATTTTTGAAGCACCCTATGTCAATAGAAGGTAGTTCTGGACCGCAATCTAAGAACATGTCATTTCTCTGTCGGATTCAGGCACAGACCCTGTGAACGCGATGGCCCGATAGGCCGCGTTCTGAGGTCTTGTCGCGACAGCAAACCCATCACGTTTTGAACGCGACGAGCGCCCCGTCGCTATCTCTCTGCCTGTTCTGACTCCCTTGTCGCATTGCCTGTCGCGATCCTTACAAGGCACTGTCACGTTCTGATCTGACCCCGTCGCGATCCTTACAAGGGTCCGTCGCGACCTCAGGTTTTTTCATGAAACCCCACCTATTTCTTTTACAAAACTTACTGCTATACCTGAGGTCTTTTTAAATATGATATTTAGCGTGTAATTCACATGTCTTAGGTCGATCATTGCATGATGGTTTATTTAAATGGCCTAAAAGTGATTAACCCATTAAAAAGCCTTAATTACTGAATATTATTCTAATTACTTTCTTAATGATATGATCATTCATGAAACTTGTGATTTACTCTTGTTACCGTTCTAGCTTGATTTAAATGATAATTATTATCGTAAAATCTTGTAAACCCATGTGTAGTTAAATGCATTGTCCATTGCATGCCATCATGTTAAGTGTTTTCCGCGAGTTTGAGACCGTGAATTGAGACGCGTACATCACTACACACTTGCACATCTAGGCAGCCCTTTCTTGGGAAATTAGAAACTCTCTACCGGTCATTTCAAATCGGTAGACTAGCGACCTTTTCTCCAAGGCCTCCGTAAATCTCCTCTGACCATGGATTCCACATGGCCGACGAGTTGGCTGTACCATTGAAGTTCCCTAGAGATAGCGTGCACTTCCTTTCTCTTCTTGTTCTCGGAGTGTGATTTACAATCTAGACTAAAGCCATTAATGTAAAGATTAAACTAAAGTATAAATTGTACCGCTATGTTGCCGAATTTATCTCTTGACCATTGTTATCATGAAATCATGTTCAATTACTTATTACTTGTTCCCATCATCATTATGACATGACATTACACATGCTTACTTATTGAAACTCTCATTGGCCATCATTAATGACTGTGGGTATCTACATTTAAAATTTTACATGAGATGCTGACCAGGCATGGAGAGTGTCCAAGGGCTCCAGTCTAGCCCCAATGACGGAGAGTCATAAATATGCTATTAACCATGGGGTATAATGATTACTGGCGTTGCATCTGCGCTGGGAGTCTTGCTTGCTTGTTGAATGATAGATACAATAACCACATACACGTGTCCTGGTGTACATTCTTGATGGATCTTTTCTTGGTGTACATCAGTGTCTACGTGCCTGATTAGTGTTACATGATTGTGCTCGTGCATTCTTGCTTGCTTGCGTGATATGGCCATCCTGCATTTATTGCAAATAGTGATATTTTGCGTTCTTGACACCAAGTGAAATCTTGCGTGCTTGTACAAAGTGATATGTTGCTAGTTCTATCTTGTCATCTTGTCTAAAATCTTGTTGTATCATGATCACTCTATCTAGCTTGTTTCATGTATCATGTTTTAACAAGTTTTATTCGTACTTGCATATCATTCATCGTACTTACCTAGTTCTAAATTACTAATCACTTATATCATTGCCCACACATTGAGATATAAATCCTACTGGACTAGTTTGCTCATTCCCTACTTTTACCCAATCTAGGTGACTATGAAGTTCCAGAGGAAGATCAAGTCGAGGATGGGAATGCGTCCGAGTGATGAGCGTTTCAACTATGAGTCTAGTAATAGTAGGTTGCTTGAGTGTTAGATTCTTGTAGTAGGAAGTGAGGAATAAAAGTGTAATTTCCCTTTATTTGAGTCTTAGTCCTGTAATAGTTTCAATACAATAAGTTGAGATTGAATATAAGATTAGTTGAGTTCAATATTTGGGCCCTATGATGATGTATGTTGTTATACATTTAGTGCGTGCTAGCTAGAGGCTTATTTGCCGACTGTTCACGTCTCGGGTTATCGTCTAGAATTATTATTAATATCCGCTGCGTAATTCTTGGGACGTGACATATCTTCCGTGCTTCGCCCTGCTCAGGGGAAGCTCGCCTCGAGTAGATAGGCCAGGAGAGGTCTGTCCAGTTAGGAACTGGGGGGTCAGACCCAATGGCTGCTACATCCACTTCGGTGCTCGTGCAGTGAGTTCTTCAATGAATACAGAGCGAGAAGGGGCAATGTCACCTGAAGACGCCAGCTTGGCAAGTGCATCGGCTCGCACGTTTTGCTCCCGTGGAACGTGTATGACTTTGAAGTAGAGGAAGCCTTATGCTCGGCTCTTGACCTGTTGAAGTACTGGGTCATGTGTGGCTCCCTTGCTTCGAACTGTTCGTTCACCTGGCCGGCAACCAATTGGGAGTCTCTGAAGGTCGTAAGTCGATGGGCTCTAAGGTGCCTCGCCATTCGGATTATGGACAGCAACGCTTCGTATTCGGCCACGTTGTTGGAGGTCGCAAAGCAAAATCGAAGGGCATATTGGAACTCTAAACCCTCCGAAGAGGTGAGGACCAGGCCAGCTCCGCTCCCTATGACACACGAGGATCCATCGACGTAGAGCTCCCATGGGGGCTCGTCGGCCAGTGGAGGATCCTGTTCGGTAGGGAGAGTACATTCCGCGAAGAAGTCCACCAATGCTTGCGCTCTGATGGCCGTCCTTGGATGGTAACTGATGTCGAATTTTCCTAGCTCGATGGCCCATTTAATGAGCCGGCCGGAAGCCTCTGGCCGCTGTAGGATAGACTTCAGCGGCTGGTCAGTGAGAACCGTTATTGAGTGGGCCTGAGTTTCCGGGCAGCCGTGACCAGGGCAAGGGCGAGTTTCTCTACTCGGGGGTATCTTCTTTCAGCTTCTTGAAGGACCCTGCTGATGTAGTAAACGGGACGCTGGGCCGCTCTCTCTTCTCTAATCAATAATGCGCTGATGGAGTGTTCGGTAATCGAAAGGTATACGAACAAGGGCTCCCCGAGCACAGGTTTCGAGAGAACAGGTGGGGCTGCAAGATAGGCCTTCAACTCTGCGAAGGAGACCTCGTAGTCCTCAGTCCACCGTACATTCCCCCCTTGCTGTGAGGAGCCTCTGGGTCCTCGCAGCAATTTGAATAAGTTGAAGCTCCTCTCTACTGCTCGGGACATGAATCAGTTGAGTGCGGCTAGACGTCCAGTCAAACGTTGGACGTCGGGTACCGTTTTAGGGCTGCTCATTTCAAGTATTGCTTAGATCTTCTCAGGGTTGGCCTATATTCCTCTGTTTGAGACGAGGAGCTGAGGAACCTTCCTGAGCGTACTCCAAATGCACACTTGCTGGGTTGAGCTTCATGTTGTACCTTCGCAAAGTTGCGAAGGTCTCTTCGAGGTTAGAGATGTGGTCAATGCTCGGAAGTGTTTTCACCAACATGTCGTCAACGTAGACTTCCATGTTGCGCCCAATTTGCTGCTCAAACATCTTATTGACCAGTCGCTGGTATGTTGCACCCGCGTTTTCATACCAAAGGGCATCCTGGTGAAGCAGTATAACCCCAAGTTTGTGACAAACGTGGTGGCATCTTGATCCGGAGGATGCATACTGATCTGGTGATACCCAGAGTAGGCATCCAAGAAGCTGAGGAGCTCATGTCCGGACGTGGCGTCTACTAGCTGATCGATGCGCGGCAGCGGGAAGTTATCCTTGGGTGTCGCTTTGTTGAGCTCCTTGTAATCCACACATACGTGCCATTTACCAGTGGCTTGCGTACGAGGACTACGTTGGAGATACATCTTAGGTATTGGGCTTCCCAGAGGAGCCCAACTGCTCGGCTTTTGATGAAGTGATCTTGAATCACAGTCTGTCGTTCTTGGTTGACGGGTCACCTCCTTTGTTGAACTGGTGGGACCCGTGGATCCAGGCGGAGGCGATGCACCATCACCTCTGGAAGGATGCCTGACAGCTCATCATCGGACCACGCGAACACATCCAAATTAGCTAGCAGGAAACTTCTATACCGTTGCGCTCTGCTTCCGCTAGTAACACGCCAATGTATAGGATGTGTTCGGGGTCGTCGTCCACTTGGACAGAAGCAGGTCCTCGGCAGGAGTTCCACAGCTAGTGGAAGGTTGGTCGGCTGGTGGAGGAACAGGTGTTGGAGTCGCGAGTGGTTGCTTGTCCCTTGGGGAAAGGACATAACACTGTGGAGACTCACGCTGGCATCCGAGCACCTCGCCGACCCCACATGGGGTGGGGAACTTCATCTTCTGATGGAGGATGAAGGCACCGCCTTGATCCGCCCGATCAGACCTCTACCAAGGATGGCATTGTATCCAGGCAGGTTCCCTGATGACCAAGAAATCCACCACCTTGGTCACACACTTCAGAGCCGTCCCGAGGGTGATCGGGAGGCGCATTCTACCCATAAGCTGAACCGACACCCCCCGAAAGTCAAACAGAGGCGATTCTACAGGGGTGAGCTGGTCGGTTTTTAGGCCCATAAGGAGATAGCAATCGTAAGCCAATACGTCGGGGGCACTTCCATTATCTACCAGAATTCTGCGCACATTACAATGATTGATGGTTGTCGAAACGACCAACGCATCAGTGTATGGGGTGGTAACCCCTACAAGGTCTTTGCCTGAGAAGGTTATGGCCTCCTCAGATCATGCGTGCGCAGGACTAGGGGGATAAGGAGTTGGCCGAGGTATCGGAGGTCTGTCCACGACATGCACTCGCCTTACGTAATCGCGTCGGCTCTGAGTGCTCTCTCCGCCTGCGCCAATCCTCCTACGATCACATTGATTTCTTGCCGTTGGGCTCGTTGTTGGTCGGTTGCTTGGGAGTCCGCTCTCAGCGTCTGGGGCAGTCTTCATTCCGGCGCACGAACCTTCTGAGGTAGCCACGCTTAATGAGGGACTCGATTTCGTTCTTGAGCTGGCGGCATTCGGAGGTATCGTGGCCGTGGTCGCGGTGGAAGTGACAATACTTCTCCTGGTTGCGCCTCGGGGATCGGAGCGCATCCTCTGTGGCCACCGAACATATGGTCCGTCCATGATCCTTCAGGATCTGTTTTCGGGTGCCACTGTCAGCGGTGTGTAGTCGGTGAAGGGGCGTGGTCGGTGTGGTGAGTCTCCGTTGCGCCGTCCTTTCTTCCGATCATGGTCGGAACCATTGTCGGATGGCCTCTTCTTGTCCGACGACTCTCCATGTTCTGCTCATCTAGCACCAGACTCTCTTTGCACGCCGCATGGCGTTGTGCAGTAGAGAGGAGCTCGGCAAGAGTGGAAGGCTGCTGCACTCCCAGAGTCCTCTGCAGTAAACCATCATGAGTACCCTGGATAAGGCACTGGTGGTTAACGGGACATCGAGGTGCGGGATGCGGAGCGCCTCAGTCTGGAACCTCTTGACGTAGTCCCAGAGTGCTTCTCCCTTCTTTTGCCGAATAGCAAGAAGGGAGGCCACGGTGCGCGATTGCGACCTTCCGCCTAGGAAGTTGTCCCGAAAGGACTTCTTCAACTAATGGAAGGAAGAGATGGAACCTACAGGGAGGGCTTCGAACCAAGCCCGAGCAGTTTCCTTCAAGGTGGCCAGAAAGGCCCGACATTTGGCCGCATTAGATGCTCCATGGAACACCGTAGGCGACTCAAACCGTGGATGTGATCCGCGGGGTCAGAGGTACCATCGTACGACACGATGGTAGGCAGAGGGAGCTTGGGAGAGACCCGAGCCTCCAGGATCTCCACAATGAATGGGGAGTGGAAGTTCAGGTCCTCCTCGGCCGGAGCTTTTCCCTCAGCACGCTGGACCATCGCATCCACACGGCGTTCCAGGTCGACGACGCGGCGCAAGCGCCTGGCCAACTCCTGTTCGGAGTGGACCGAATCCGCACGCCCAGACTTGTGGGAGTTGGCTCCCATGACTGAGCGTGGCAGGCGTGGGGCCGCTGCGGAACGACGGGGTGAATGGCCGCAGTGCTCCGGTGCTCGTTCATCAGACAGAGCGTGGCACGACCTTCGGGGCGAATCAGCGTTCTGCTTCTGAATCGAATTTGCTGGGGCAGGTGGTGCGCGTGATCGCCGGTGAGACGACTCTGCCTGGCGTTCCTGCGGAATGGAGGCTACTGGGATCGGCTGCCCTGCCAATTGGGCCTGGAGACCCAGGAAGATGCCCGTCAGCTGCTGCATCTGTCCCCGGAGTTCGGCCATCTCCAGGGTGGTTGTAGGCACAATGGCGGCGGGCGCAGGGACGCCCCCAATCGCGGCAGCAGGAGCTACGACGACGTTGACGGGGGGAGCACGTTGACAGGAGTCCGCCGGCGACTGGTGGGACCTCGTCATATGGCTCCCCATGTTCTGGTACGAGGATCATCCGAGAGCCATGGCTGTTGTTCCTTCCCACAGACGACGCCAAAAGTGTGGAGGTGATTTCCTACTTGGGCCGGAGCCAAGCGGGCCTACACTTGGAAGAAGGGAAGGAGGACGCCGGTAGAGGACAGATACCTACAAAACCAGAATGGAATCAGGGGGCCCGACTGAAGAACGGGGAGAACCCTCGGATGCCTAAGTTAGAGGTGGACTCAAAGGCTTGGAAGAAGAAGGTTCAGTATTGTGCAAGAGAGGTGTGCCTTAGATTGTGTACCTCTATATGGAGGCTTACCGGTGCCTTTTATAGGCAGAAGTGCTGAGGGAGGGACAGAATGTCCTTGATCAATGCCGCAAAGGGCGTGCCCGTTAGCGTCCTTAGCGGGGGAGTTATGCGTTGAGGCGCTCTGCAGTTAACGCACCACTTGATCGTGTGCGCGCGTGGCGTAGCCGTTTTAACCAACGCGAGGGTATGAAGGGCTGCTTGGATTCTCCTGGGCGGAAGATACCGAGCAGGTAGCCTGCTTGGTGAGGTAGACCTGCTGTTCGGTAGTCGGGCCCACTGTTCGATGCCTGACGCCTAGAGGCATGGCTTGTGCAGATAGCGCCAGAGCGTGCTTCGAACAGCGTCTGTTCGGTAGATCATGCTTGAACCGAACAGAACAAGAGGCCTCCGGGGACGCGCCCAAGGGAGCTCGGTAGTGTTCGGACCTTCTGGTCATTTTCTGGAGTCCTTGGCGCAGTCTTCGAGGAGACGTGGCGCCCTGTTGAGGGGCCATGCTTGCCTGGGGAGCCCCGACGGGCCGTGATGGGCCGCGATGGGTCGTGATGGGTCGTGATGGGCCTAGGTGGCTGGAAACGGCCACCACAAACGTAAAGAACACCTTTAAGCTCCTTCTTCCCATGAAATCCTCCTCCCTTAGCCTTGTTTTCACGTCCAGGAAGAGCTCCAAGCTGCAATAGGGTCGGCCAAGAGGATAATTGGGGTGTATTTACAGAGATTGACTTTTTATTTCCTAATACAACTTTAACTCCATCTAATTACGAGATTTTCATGCAAATCTCTATCTCCTAATTTCCAATCTTTAATTGGGTTGGGATAGACTTGAAATTTCATGGGTAGCATGTTAGGGTAGTGTTAGGAGTCCAATTTAGATAATTATGACACTTATTTAAGCTTATCTTGCCCATTAAAATATTAGAATAATGGGCATTACGATTTAATAGGATTTTCTTATTATTCTCTTATTCTAACTCATGTTTTGGCCTAATAATTGTCTTATGGACCAGCCCATTAGTTATTTTTAATTTATTGGGTTTTAATTTAACCATTTATTAACTCAAATAATAAGTGGGTTGCTACACACACCACTCCAAGCAAACCCTAGCCCAGCGCACTGACTGAAGTCAGACCACCTAGTAGCCACAGAAGACCAACAACAACCAACTATTTTGAAGTCGGGCCCCTACTCAATGCCTAACCTCAAGTGTGGGGCTCATGATAGGGCCCTGGGCCCCGTACCCAGGCCAAGCCAAATAGGAGCAAGGTACCTTGCCCCCCTACCCAGGCTCAGCTTAATAAGTCTAGTCCAGGGCAAGAAGGGCAACCACCTCCTATGGTGCCCAAGCCTCCCCTTGAGGGAGGTAAATCCCATATTGACCCAAGGAGGCTTCAAAGGTGAACAACTATGGATAATGGGCCTCTAGCTAGGTGTCATCCCCCAACATTGCTAACACACACTCTCTCCCCACTTGAACTATTTATTTAGTACTTGGTCTCCTCACTAACTTGATCGTCGGAGGGTTGTTCCTAGGACCATCTCCGAATTGACTTATGCATAAGCCGAGGCAAACTGAGCAGGTAGAGACTTGTTCTCCATAATAGACTCAACCCTCAAGCCCTTCCCGAAGTGGTCTCCCATTCTTCAGACCCATAATCGGGTCAAGACCGGTCATATGAAGAAAAAAACCTTGCATCCTAGGTAGACATGGACACATGCACTAGTATTATGTCATCTCCCCACACTTGAACAATATTATTAGCTGGGCCTCCTTGATAACGAGATAAGGGGATTGATATAAAAAATCGGGTATAAATTATTCATGTTTAGGGTTTTTTTTGTTTGAGATGGTTTAAATGAGGGATAGTTATGTAGGGGATAATTTTTAATGTGATGTGACACAGTGTGTATAGTTATCACCCCTTTATCCCTAATTTGACACTATTTAACTGTGTATAAATGTACACACATAATTTCAAGAATACAATAATAATAATTAATGAGTTATCCCAGGGATAACTTTTATCCCCCCTCTATGGGAGGGATAAGTTATCACCCCTTTATCCCCCTTTATCATGCTTAAGTTTTATCATCCATGTTTATCCTATCTCGGTACCAAATTACATGTGGGTATAAAACCGGCGATAAAAGGGTGATAAACCCCTTATCTCGTTATCAAAAAGCACTACAAGTGTTTAGCCTTCTATGCACATTAGAATCAGATCTCATATTCAAATTTTACTTGGAGTAGGTTTATGCATAATGTTTTTTTTTAAAGAAAAACGAAACACTATAGACCTTGAGCTTTCATTGCTTCTATGGAGAGAGATTCACTGTCTCCTTGGAGGTGGTCAGATGCCGCCCGCTTCTTATAAAAGTGGGTGTGAAATCTATAATAATATGACACCTGCGAGTCTCATTAATAAGTGTCGAGTTTGATAGATAGGGAGGAAGTTTTTCTCGCATATACCTTGATCATTTTCCCCAATACCCATCCATCCACCCCATCCCTAACATACATAGAGCATGGTGGACTCGCTTGTCTCCGTACTTTGAACCGGCGTCCCACCTCGCCCAATTAGTAAGGCAAGCGCGGTCTCTCTCCCCACCTTTTGGATGGCCCATTCTCATCCTCCGGGACGGCCCATTTTGTTGTGCGCAGCTTATTTCCACATGCACAATGCAAAAGGTGGAATTCGTGCCATATTCTTTTATGACATCTATTTTCTCATCGACACCTGTCATCACACTACTAGGATTCTTCAATAAATCAGATCAAGAGAGAAGCGCGGACTGCGTAAAGTTGACCAGATGAAAGCTTATCACCAACAAAACCAGATTACCATGGTGGACCAAATGAAAACCATTAATGATCTGTTTCTAGAATAGGTGAAGGCATACGGCTAAGAAGAGTGCTATCCTATATCTCTTGTGCTCTTCATTAATGAAATCTTAAAGTTAGCCTTGTTTTATTTATTTTCATTCACAAAACTTTTAAAAAACAGACGCGGTACAGCTTTAAAACAAATTACGAATGCAATTGAAAGTCATTTACGGCATACCTTTTTAATACAACAAATAAGAGTAGAAATAAATATGGATAATCCAATCTTGTTCCTGTCTCAGCAGCTGATCTCAAACATTACGCACCCCCTTCTCGAGTTCCTCAACAAAATACACACCCTCACTCTTATTCCCCCCCCCCCCCCCAAAAAAAAAAAAAAAAAAATAGGGAAAAAAAAGCAATGTGGAATAAGTTGGTGCCTTGGTTATATTAAATTTCAAGGTTATGGAAGGCCATCTGTATAAGTTACAGAAACGAGCCGACGGGTCGATGCTGAGTGCTCAATTTGGGCTTGCGGGGGAGTTGTTGAAGTGAGCCATAGTGGGCTCGATTCTGGGAATTTGGACATTTTTAAGAGTGTGTAGGCTGAGTTTGCGTGCCAATTAGATCAGTTGTATTGGGTGTTTGAGCAGGGAGACCCGTGCAGCTAGCGGCAGACTCAAAGAATCTATATCTAATGACAGGAGAGGCAGGTGTGAGATGAGTCTCCAAGCGCTTCTAGCAGATTGTGGACGTGAACCTAAAATCAGCAAAATCGGACAACGTGAACCTAAAATCAGCAAATTCGGACACGTACTAATTTAGAACACCGGTCTTGTTCACAATTAATCACAATATCTAACGTCGTTGACATTCGACAATTAGCCATATATTGACCCGATCGAGCAGCGAGGCAGGTCATACCAAGCAGCTCTGCTTTCGGTGCGCTTTTTCAAAGATTAATTAGTTCGAACTTTAATCTTATTAGATGCTGCCATGTTTTTCAAGTAGGGTACCTCATTTCGACAGACAAAACGGATAAATTGCAAATAACCTTGCATGTTCAAGTTTATTCAATTATCAGAGGGGTCTAAATGTTTCGCGACCCACTTTGATAATCTGAAAAGTCCTCATAATTGTTATTTATCAAGTTTGTTAAGTCAATGTAGATTTAATAACCTTGATAGTTTATCAGGATTTTATCATCAATAAATATTGGTAAGTCTCTATAACTCTATCTCACCCTCTAAAATATTCTCCTAAATCAACAGTACTGTCATAAACTGAGATATATATATATATATATATATATTATATATATATTATCCATAGATAAACTAACCGATTATCAAAGGATCACTTTGAAGGGTAAATATATCAAAGATTAACATATAACTAAATTTAGGTAGGTGGTATAAATTAATTTAGCGTTATATATCAAGGTTATGTAGGGGTAGTATGAGTTATTTCTACCAGCCGCACAGGGTGGAATAGAATACCATACCGGATTAAGTAAAAATTAAAGTCATTTTTTTTTCTAAGTGACAGATAGGAGTAGGAATTTATATATCCGAAGTTTAGGTAACAACAGAACAATTAACGGTTATCTACCCCAACCCATTTTATTTTTAAAGACAGGGGAGCTACCTTTTGAGTTAGCCTATACTGAATTAAGATAACTCTTAGACCTTAGTACATTCTCCTGAAACAAAATAGATCTAAAACATCAAATTTGATCCGACTGGACCCAACGCTGATCGTATGAGGTGAGGTGATGCCACATGCCAGACAGACGGAATAAACAGCACAAGGACTACTAACACTCTTTCGATCGAGAACCGTACACCATTAGACAAAACCGGATATACATATATATAGCTCGATGTACACATGTTTGTCGCCAAGGATTCATGGACCCATTCAAGCTAACGATCGATATGCAAAATATCTCGAGGTTAGGGGAGACATTCCATCCGAAGCAGACATGAAACTAATGGTCACATATATATGAGAGAGGGAGAGAGGCAGAGACAGAGCTTCTCATTGCACTTTCGGCCCTACCCCATCGCTCCAAGGATTCCCCCACGTCCAAGATCTCCAACGACCACAAGTGCAACACATCACCGTGATGCCATTGTCACGGCATGTGAGGGGTTCCCCAGCGTCATGTCAGGTGACTTTGTGACGGATCATCAGCACTCTCGGTGGGAATGTCCCCAGCGATTTGTGCATGCAAAAGCGACGGTGTGGTGTGCCCGAGTTGGAGCCCTCGGCCGGCCATGCTCGCTTGCCTTCTAAGCTAGCTAGTGGGTGTTGGCTCCTGCTGTCCCCGCAACCTGCCAAGGCCTGTGAACTCCTCCCCCATCCCCACGCGTCATTATAGAGTAGGATGGCGTGGGGGTGAGGAATCTTTGCACAGGAATCATGTCTACGGGGGAATATATATTTCGTATTTGGTTCATGTGCCCGCTTCGCCCACCCAACGCCAACATCCGGTCGTCTACCTCTTCCCATGATCGCAGCAGTGGTCACTTGATGAGTTCATCTATTTGAACAGCGCCATCTCCCTACGCGTATACATGTGTATGGTTCTAGTACGGTCTCCATGTGTTACCTGAATGACCTGTCCCTTTCCTTTCCTTACACGTTCTTATCTCGGAGCTTATTTACATGGACCACCATCACGTCGCCATCGCCCTGTGCTTAGGAACGTAAAGAGGCAGTGGACTATTTAATTAGTCTTATCCCATCGGCCAAGGGTCGGTCGGAACAGCGGACGGGAAACAAGCAGCATCGAGTCCACTCTTCAACGAACGCCTTGAGGCTTTCAGAGAAGGGACTTCGTTTAATTATTCGACTCAGGTTTTAATCTTCCTAGCTAGCTAGTGGTAAATCTTGGGGCAATAGACAAATTGCACCTAGGGTGAGAAAGCCGAGGGGCCACCTCTCCACCTCTACTTCCATGGACGTAGATCGATCTACTTGAGTGGTTGGACTAAACTTAGCCCAAACTAATTATAGTTAACCACGAAGAAGAAAAAAATTCCTCCCGACGGGTTGAAGACAACCCAATTAAATGGGAGAGTTTTCCAGAAAATAGCTAACACATCTCACGTGAAAGTGGAGGACATGCACAGCAGCTCATTGACAATGCTTGGACCAAGTTTGGCCCAAATCTACGTAAAGCGTTCACAACCTGCTTGCTTCTGTATGTCACGGAG
Organism: Colocasia esculenta; assembly: GCA_014218235.1. Classification (NCBI taxonomy): domain Eukaryota; kingdom Viridiplantae; phylum Streptophyta; class Magnoliopsida; order Alismatales; family Araceae; genus Colocasia; species Colocasia esculenta. Next base: position 18,520 of record JACBKR010002096.1, on the reverse strand, counting down.
CAAAAGGAGGAAGATAGGAGAGATGATTTAGGAGAGAAAAAGCAGAAAGGGATATGGAAGTACGGAGTAGGCAGATGTCTTCACATCAAGGCATCATCCAATCCGCGCGCTCTCAAAACTTTACCGACTCTCTTTATCCTCTTATGGATAAATGCCCATCCAGACCAGCTTTAATTCTAGAGCACCAAGTAGTTAAAAGACAAGGTTCTCCAACCACGCCCACGTGAGATGACGAAGGCGCTCCGACTAGACCAAACATGGGCCATGGTCTCACATGCGGCCTCCCCTCCCAAAGCCTCTCCGGACTCCATCGCCATCACGAGGGAGGAAAATGGTGAGAGGACGACGCACGCCCTGTTTGAAGCCCTCCACCGATCTCTTTCGGAGGAGCCACCACCATCACCTCCCAAATGGGACTCAAAGCAGGCAGCCAAAGTTTAGAGGATAAACAAGGGTAACCTGTCGACCAAAGGCCTCAAAGAAAGAAACAAAAGATAACAACATCATGCCCCCACCTACCTTCATCCATACACTCTCAAATCCCCCTTCTAAACCAAGCCACATGCGTGGTCCTCCTCCAGCCCTCCTTTTTGCCTTATCCAAAAATCCATTAAATTTTCACTACGTGTGCACTCAGGCAGCAAGATATGCTATAGTAACTGTGACCATTATTGTGATACTCCTATGTATGTGGGGGTGGTAAACAACTTCTGAGGGTATCCAAATAGAAGAATACAAGTCGCGTCTTCCTTTTGCTGGCTTGTGCTGAAATTGGCGCCTTAGTTTAGAAATGGTCAGAGACACGTACAGTACTTTCATTTGCTTATGAAAGCAGTTAGTACAAGGCGCGCGAGGGGGTGCCTCTGGACGTGTCGGGAGAGGGTTGGTGTGGTGGTTAGAAAAGACAAGCTTGGGGAGATTTTCAAAAGTTGTCTTGGGATTTGGTCTGCGGAATCCAAATGCCTGAAGAGGGGAGCACGAATGGGGATCATCCCGGGGCTGTCGTTACAACCGGCCCTTCTATTTTATTTCATTCGTATTCTTATCGGATCTCCATCTTCCAGACAGAGCACACAGAATCACGCTTGTTTAGAAGAAGCATACGTACAACTGCACAACCATGCTGAGACAAGTTGAGATAAGGAGAGAGGAGTTAAGGGGTCCATGCAGATGGCACTGAATGGAGATGTCGTTGCATGTTGATCTTATATACGCCTCTATCTATACCTCTCTCGATCCATCTTCGGAGCATATAAGGAAGAGTATACATGTAACATTATATTCAAGTTATCCATGTCTGGATAACTTTGGATAAAGTCGATCGATACTATTATGGCCGTTCTTGAAACCTTGTCATCTGTTCATTTATTTATTCCCTTGATTACGCCTCGTCTTGAACTCTCGTTTGTCCACACAGTCTCTTGCCCATTTGGGTCGCGTGCGCCATTCTCCTCGTTTAAAATTAAGCAGTTTATGATCAAACGTTCAACTCGTTAATCCCTAATATATACCCCTCTCCCTCGCCTTCCCTTCCACCACCTGCCCCCCCCCCCTCCCAAGTTGAACCCTCATCTTGACGTTGACATGACGAGGTTGGCCAAGCTATTTGGCGTGAAAACTTGTCACATTCCCCTCACTCCAAAACTATTTGGTTTAATTCTTCCTCAAACATCAATAGAAACAGCTGCGGGCCGGTGAGACGGTGAGGTGTTGGCCTCTCAAGAGAGAGAAAAGACATGTCTCGTCTAGCTCAATGTCGAACAAATTGATCAGCCATAACATCGCCCACCGATCGAGGGCGCGCATGTTTGCAGACCTCCTCCAGTCCTCGGTGCCTACGCAGCGCCGCGCAAGCCAGCAAACGTGCCACTGACTGGGCCTGATGGCGACGGCTGCCAGCCTCGGCCGGTCAATCAATTGCCACCCGGTCACGGGGGAGAATCCCACGACACCGGTGGAGGGGATACCGCTGATCGATTCCATTTGGAGTTGGAGGCCCTCTCGGGGGGCAGTACCCAAATTCCACCTCGATGCCACGCCTGATCTCCGCCTCGTTTGACGAAGAAACCCAACCGACGCCCGGCAGCAACCATTGACATGACATGATCTCCAACAACTTACTTAAAATTTAGCAGGCATGTAAGTTCTAACAAGAAGATATGATTAGTAGTTTCTTGTATGGACTGGCCGCGAGCGTAGCCAGTCTCGTAGGATCCGAAAGAGTATGGATATATGATATCCTGTCAGCACAGGAGAGACAAGGCGGACTAAGAAGAGGTGGACGCGTGGGCATGCCGTGGCATGCCAGTTTGAATATAATACAGTCAATTAAATTAGGTTTCCGTCCCAGCTGGATCAGGTCAAGGCCGGCAGCCGGGGCGGACTTGAGGGCGTGCCAACTTCCAAATTTTCCATCCCAAGGCCAGAAGAAACATCTCGCAATTAAGACCTCACAGTCTGCTAACGCCTGCCACCAGTACTACGCATACTCTTCTGGACGGAGTTGTTCGCTAGTTTTCGACCTTTTAGTTATTTCTGTTTCCGGATGAGCTCAATTACAAGCTCCAATCGGATCTGCCTCCCTTATATGTACCCAAGTATGGTGGTTGGGGATTTGAAAGAGAAATTAGTGAGTAATTTTTGCTACTCAGCCAAAACCTAATTAGTGGTCGTGTTGGTGCGGACTGGGGTCTTATACCATAATTTTTATAATGTGAGACTGAACACAATTACTAATCCTATATTAGAAAAAAAAAATTTCAAAATCTTAAAATATGTGCTCAACAAGAGACCATGGACATTATACAGTGGTCCACACACATAACGACATAACACCCCTTGAAACATAGATTGCGTGGTCCGCATTCGGATTTTGGGATTCGGATATGTTAGATTAGATTATGCTGAGGATTCACGCGTATTGCTCCAAAACTTTGAGTTCCAAGGAGAAATCGGTCTCGTCAGAGGGGAGATTCGAGTCCGGAACCCGGTTGACACGTGATATTTGATACAGATCACGTGATCGGCCGTTTGGCGGAGATCAGTCCGTACAACAGAAACCAACTTCCCAGTGTGGCGTCCCCGTATTTGATGCTGACGTGGTTAGCTGTAACGTGCGTCACCTCCCGCCGGGCGGCTGCAGTAACGGGGGTGGCGGGGCCTAACCGACCAAGAAATATTTGTCTGCCACGTCATGACACGACAAAACCTGCCACGGACAGCCAGGGGACCGATGGTTTTGAATGGTGCGACTCCCAAAACGAAGGCAGACCATGTCAAACGTTTGGTGGTTCACCACCGTTTATTTAAAGCGTGTTCCAAACAGCAGTAAACAAATAAATTGTCCACCATGTTTGGTGGGCGGAGTTTTCTGTTGATACAATTTGAATTTTTTTAAAAAAATTAGAAATTTTTGAAATGCTGAAATTGCATTAGCTCAAAATATATAATTTTTCCATAATTTTAGTCTAATTGTTGAGTCTTTTATCTCTTTTCTATGTGAATTTTGGTAATAAAATAAAATTTTATAATTATGTGATTAATATTTAATTTTTTAAAATCTATCAACAAATAATTAAGGAGAAATTATTACTCTAAAAATCTCGTAAGTAAACACTAAAAAACTCATTCTCAAATATTTTATAATTCTTCTAAATCCATATCAATTCCTGAATAAGCGATATTCCGATTATAGAACACATATCGCATCAATTAATGTTGAACATTTACTCTGATTGGTGACTAAGGCAATGTTTGGAGGCGAGTTAGAAAAAAATTTCAATTTTAAAATCTGTGAGACAATCACCTCTATTTCCAAATATCTTTGGCCGCCTTCGGCTTCTGCACCCTCCCGATTCGTAGAGAGGAGAGAGACAGAGACAACACATTGTCTTTGTCTGTTTTTTCACAAGTAGCACCCAAGTTGCTTTTGAAAAATTCCTAGGTTTTGTGTTTGGCTACGAAATGCGGCGCTTTTTTTTTTCTTCTTCTTTTTCAAGGCTTTCGCGAATGGGCACGACCGACGATGCAAGAAGAGCCCTCCGTACGCGGGTCTTCCACAAAATCAACTATCGTCAATTTTCGCTTATTTTGAAGCATAGCCAAACACAGACAAAGTTAATGTTCTGATTAATCAAAACATTGCATAATGATTGGTGTTATGAGTTTTTTCGATTAATGAACACAACATCAATTAGTAAACACTTGCCTTAAATCGTTTTGATTGGTGACCACCATTCCGATTGGTGTTATTTAGATATTGATTAGTTAATACTTAGTTTGATTAGTGTTACTCAATCATCGATTAAGGAATACTAGTCATATGTTATTTCGATTAGTGTATACTTGACTTATGTACTTTCTGATTAATGAACAATGTTCCTATTGGTATTGTAAAGCTTTCCAATTGATGACCACCATATCGATTAGAGTTGTTTATCTTCCAATTGATGAACGACACTTTGATTAGAGTTATATATGTGTTCCGATTGTTAGAACACCTTTTCGATTAGCGTTATTCTCATTCCGATTAGAGAACATTTGCTCCTTATGGCTTTGATTGTTTTATTCAGATATCGACTGGTAAGTACTTGCTTCATGATAATTCGATTAATGTTATTCACACAGCTATTAAGCAACTACCCCTAAGAAAATAATTTAAGATTATTATAACTTTGTGTTTTTGCTATGGCAAAATCTTTAAAAGACTTTCTACAAATTAAATATAATATCACAGAAAAATAGTTTGGACAAACTCTATCTCGAAAAATTTTTCTAAGTCCATAGACATCACAATCCGACTGCCGACTCCGACTCCTTTAGAATCGAAAAGTTCTGCACAAAATCATCTCTAAAATTTTCTAAGTCCAGTCTATCTGACTGTCAACTCCGACTTCATACAGTCGAATACTTCATTATGGAATTTAACTCTCAGAAGTCGAATTCTTCTGTATCTGACTTCTGAAGTCGAATTCTCTGTCTGTTTCTGTCAAATCTCCATAGAAGTCGAAATCATTCTATCCGACTCCTAAAGTCGAATTATATCTTTCTAATGCATTTCTATCCGACTTTCAAAGTCGAATGATGTAACTTCCAATGAAGTCATTAGTCTATTCTCATGTTTCTGTCTTCGACTCCTAGAGTCGAATTGCACTCTCTTCTGAATCTGACTTCACTGACAAGTCCTATACTTGTACTTTTTCTGTGAAGATACTATTTTATCAACTTCTGAAATTTTGATTGCATATCATTTTATCTTCCTTGATATGATTAAAACCTACATTGACTGAATATTTTCTCTGTCTATTAAATTATTCTGACATGATAAGACATATTATACTTAAAATATTCATCCAAAATTGTTATGATTATATCTGAAACATTTATTCAATTGGTCTCTTGCTTCATGATAGTAGTCCGGATTTTCTTCCAATACAGAAGATTGTTGCCCAGCTAGCAAGCCCAGAGGGGGGGGGGTGAATGGGATTCTAAAAATTCTTTTAGATTGAAACCTGCCAACAAAAACGCTAAACACAAAAACACTATGATCGATAGTTAGTGTTAGTGATAATGAAGACAAAAAAGCAAGCACACAAACATAGGAGGATTTTATCCTGGTTCGGACCTCCTATCCCAAGGAGTCCTACATCCAATCCCCAATCAAAACAACTTGGGATTTCACTAACCAAGGGTACTGTCCCCCTTAAGGACCCTTACACATCCAGCCGCAGCTCGCCTTCTCTTCTAACCCAGAAGAGGTACAACTTACCACCTGATACAACAGATCTTCCTTCCTTAATGAAGGGAAAAATAACTACCTGTTTCCAACAGGTCTTCTCTTCACAGTCCGAAGAGGAACACACAAAAACAATGTGTTTAAAGGCAAAAGACCGCTAGACCAAGCTTACAATAGAATGCTTGATCTGAGGCAAAGTCTCAGAGAGAAAGATTTGAACTAGAAAATTCTCTCAGAACAACAAGCTCTCAAAATATCTAAACAATGAAAGACTAAGAGCTAAGAGCTAAAGAAAATATGGAGTGAAATTAAGAGCTCTTCTTTCTGATGCTCGCAAGTTGTAGTTGATTCTCAGTGAAGCACTATCGCACCAAAAGTTATTCTTCATGGAGTCTTCAGTCTTCTATATATCTTCTCTTGAAAAATATAGCCGTTGAAGTGGTCGTTGTCTCTATGTTAGATGCACGTTAGACTGCCTGGTACGTGGTGTGGAATAGGTAAGCTTCTAGTCAAACATGCTTTACGAGTCATGCACGCAAAGAGAAGATTCATCCAGATATCCTTCAGCTTCTAGTTGTCCAACGTTGTAGGATGTGGTACTAGCAAAGACCTACACACAATAAATGTCAAACCATAGACAGCTAGATTATCTCTATGCTTGTCAGTCAACGTTAGAAACCATGCAGTAAGAATGTACACCAAAATGGAAATGCTATTCTGTCACCTGATAAAGTATTTGCTATTGTATCATGGGCGTAGAAAGCATTTAGATGTGCGACATGAAGATGATGTGTACAGTCACAATAAATGCAAGATACAAAGATATTCACGGGAAGAATTCAAACTCCTTGATATTTGAAAATATATTTGAATATCATGAGAATAATAGATGTATTCATGAAGTCCATGATATCAATGTTCTACTTATGAAATCATTGTGTAACAATTCATTGTTCAAGCAAATCATTGTTTAAGTAGAAGTAAATCGTTGTGAACACAAATCGTTGAACGCATATAAGCAAATCGATGTACAAGCACATCGTTGTTTAAATAGAAGCAAATCGTTGTGAACACAAATCGTTGTACAAATATAAGTAAATCGATGTACAAGCAAATCGTTGTTCAGATATAAACAAATCGATGTACAAGAAATCGTTGTATAAGCAAATCGTTGTATAAGCAAATCGATGTTTCACTTAACGAATCGTTATGAGACCGAAATCGATGTTTCAATAAGGAATCGATGTGAGACCGAAATCGATGTTTCACTTATGAAATCGTTGTGAAGCCGAAATCGTTGTTTCACTTACGAAATCGTTGTGAGACCGAAATCGTTGTAAGACCGAAATCGTTGTTTCACTTATGAAATCTATGTGAGACCGAAATCAATGTTTCACTTATGAAATCGTACGAAAATCGTTATTTCATTTATGAAATCGATGTGAGACTGAAATTGTTGTTTCTCTTAATGAATCATTACAGCGATAAAATCGTTCTTTTACTTATGAAATCGTTACAGTATAAGGAAATCGATATGGCTGTAGAATCGTTCTTTCACTTATGAAATTGTTACATTGATATTTAAGAAATCGTTATGCTATAAGGAAATTGATGTGTACTTAGAAGAAATACATGCTCTGAAGTTTAAATAATAGTGTGTGAGAATAACTTACAGATTTTGCTTGTATTATTTCCTGTGGATGAACTTCACAAAAGATTGTTAGAAAATATTGTTAAGGTTTTGTTAATCACTAAAATTATATATAATAAATAAAATTATATGGGGATGGATTGATCATCAATCTCCCCTTTGGTGATGACAAAACATGACATAAAGAATGTAAAGTACTAAAATGAATTTTAAGTAAAGTTTCTAAATAAGGATTAAGGTTTGTAGATATGTATTTCAGAATATTTTATTTTCTCCCCTTTCTGTCATTAAGCAAAAAGAAACCAAAATAGACAAAGAAAGAAGAGAAGAAAGATAAATGGGGGTCAATCAACACTATATTGATTACTGAGAGGGTACAGAGATGTAGAAGGCAAGTGACAAGAGAGAGGCATGGCGAGTAATATGATTGGCCAAGCCTTGAGTTCCTGCTCTTCAAAATACAATTGAAAGTCACCCCAAGCAATAGTGTATGAAGATCCATAACAGGAACCATCCGCTGGATATGAAGTTGCCTTTGAGCTTCTAAGAAATTGGCATACTCATCCTTGCCAAGAGACATCTTGTAGGAGCTGGAGGTGCCAAAACTAGCATGCTGGAGGAACTGATCAACTGAGATTGGATAGAAAATTTGATTTGCCTTCAGTTCCTTTTTCAAAGAGACATAAACCTTGTATCTCTCAACCCAGATGGCAAAAGGGTCTTGAACAAGGCGAATGGAGTTCAAATCTAGAAATTCTTCAGTAGAGAGAGGAGGTTTATTTGCTCTGGCCTAAGAGATATTGAGATTAATAAGCTGCTGAGCAGTGAGGGGGTAATGTCATTCCCAATCAGCAGGAGAGAGCCGCTCACATTCAGATAGAAGAGGGGCAAGAACATCAGATTTGAGGTGGCCTTGATGATATTCCCGGAATAGAAAGCGGTGGAATGCAAGCAAATTCCTATTCTGAACTGAAATGCAGCCCATGACTCTGGCAAACCTTTCAAAAATGATCGGGCCCACAGCAGATTCCATTACCAATGAATGAAGGGGAGGCAGGAACACAACATCTGGCAGTTTCAAAGTGGCGAAGTCCACTTGGATTGAGGTGGAGGCTGCAGTATTTGAACTGAGAAGAGAAATAGCTTGCCAGAATTGGCCAAGCTGAACCTCTAGCAGATTATGGAGATATCTGTAATCATTGAACATCTGGAAATATCTGATAAGCTTGATCTCCTTCTGGATAAAGGGACCCCAGGTATTCTTGTGATGAATCACAAACCACTCAGAGAGAGTGAGGGGGTGATCCCTGGGTGGAAATCGATCAGATCTGGCAAGAATGAATTTCTTGTATAGAGACTGATGGCCCCGAGCCCACTGATCTTCATTTTTAGCCTCAGTCATAGAGAAATTTTTGACTGATCAGCTTTGGATAGAGAAGAGAGGGGAAGAATAACATTGAGATGTTCAGTGAGGTTGAGGTGGGGAAGTCCAAAAATAGTGGCAAATATACATTTTTGAAGGAATTCACAATAGAGAGACCTTCTTCGATTTTCATTAGTGAGAGAAAACCAAAGAGGAGGAAAACGGGGTTCAGAAGAAAGAGCAAGGTTTGAAGAAAGTTTTCTCTTGTTAGAAACATGACGTGGAAGACCATGTCCTATGAATGTGAGTGCCAACTGACAGGACTGAGCGAATTCTGGCTACTGCAAACTCATCTTTGATGTCCTGTATAATGTGACCTTCAAGTTGGACACCCTCTGGAATAATGGTAACAAAAGAGGGAGGAGTAGGAGGATGAAGGAAAGAATAAGAAGTAGAAGGAGGTGGTACAGATGGTCCAGCTGATGAGGGACCAGAAGATGAGGCTCCAACTGAGGAGGGTGCTAGAAGTGCCTCAGAAGTAGAAGGAGGAATAAATGTGGAGGAAGCAAGAGAAGAGGAGGAGTTGGCAGGAAATGGTGTAGGTGAGGAGATGTTTTTGGGAAGAGGTTGTTTAAAGGTGGCAGGAGTTGGAGGAGCAGTGGAGGATGAAGGTGGAGAAGGAGGGACTGGAGTCTGAAGAGGAGAAGAAGGTGGCTCTGGGGGCACAGCCGTTTCTACAGTCCTTTCAGCTCTCACTTGCTCAGCCTGAGATTCCACTGGCCCAGATGGCCCTGACTCATCCCCAACTGGCCCTGGTGGCCCTGACTGCTCAAAGGTTGGCTCTGGTGGCCCAGCTTCTTGTGTAGGCTCAGACTGCATCGATTCCTCAGCAACCTTTTAGCCCTGATGGCCCAGATTCCTCAACACCAACTAGCCCTGATGGCCGGGCTGCTTCTTCTACAACTGGCTCTGATGGCCCTGAACTATTCTCAGGCACTGCAGAAGTGGGAGCAGAAGGGGCAGGAGTGGAAACTTGTGCCCTCACTAATCTGAAAGATTTGATATCATTTGCTTCATGCTCACCAACTCATTCCTCATTCCTCGCAGTACTGCCTTTACCATAGCCATTTCCTTCACTCCAGTGCTCTGACTTATGAAAATTGAGGAAATATCAGATTGAACAGAGCACAGAATCTGTCCTTGTGCATGTAATCTCCAATTACTGGTTTTCAAGTGCACATGAATCTTCTTCTTCTTCGACCTCCGTGTGCCTTCCTGTATGTAATGGAATTTCAGTGGCCACACCTTTCCCCATCACCTGTGCCAGCAACTGGCTCCACATTGTCATCATCGTCCGAGGTGCTCTCCACAACACCTTCCTGGAACTGATCAGCAGGGGCATTAGCTGGGCTCCCCTGAATTTCAGCTTCCTTCTCAATATCAGGCTCCCCCTGAGCAAGAGCATCTTCCACCTGAACTTCACTTTGGCTAGTGCCACAACTTCTAGAACAATTTCTTCTTGCTCCCCCTGAATACTGGCGACAGTTTCCAATACTTCTTGAATTATTGATGCAACAACTGTCGAGGGAGATTCAACCTCTGATAGCTGCCCTACGGGCTCAATGTACTCGGGAGGAATTTCTTCAATTCTACAAGAACTTGCCACTGGTTCTTCTGTTCTGATTTCTGCTGCCTCTTCTTGGACTGCTGGGACAGCTAGAACCTCTACGACAGGGTCTTCAACCCTCACTTTTGCCTCTCCCTCTGCCTCTGGAATTGGAAGATTTCTTAAGCTTCCCTGATAATGGCCTCTCCTTCTGCAACTGAAGTTTTTGTCCAAACACCGGCTACTAGAGAAAAGCCGCTCTTCTTCAAGTTTCTGGACCTGATAGCTTGGCCCATTTTCTGACACTTCACCATTCAAATTTATGTTGTAATGCTGGAAAATCCTTGTCAGCAGGTGAGCATATGATAGAGAGATGTTCATTTTGTTCTTCTTGTCCCAAATTATTGTAGTTTCAAACTTCATCCTCTCAATAATCACTTCTTCCATATTAATATCTTGATTCTGAATAACCCAAAACATCATATCTGAATCTGCCTTAGGGCAAGTGGAGAAAGTTGCACTTCTTGGTACTAGGATCTGGCAAACTATGAAATGCAAAATTCAGTTGAAAGCATTTAACTGGTTGATGTCAATCTTACCATCCTTCAACTTGTACTCAGTTTCGATTATCCCCAAACCCTTGACATGGATGTCGACGCTGTCTACCCTACTGCGACCAACGGTAGACACTCCAAACAAACTCTCCAAAAGATCATATGTTATGTGGATGAGGATACCTTTCACTGTGGAGGTAAGGGACCCATCCTCTTTGGATTTCAGGCAGGTATAGAAAGCCTTTACCAGGTCTGGATAGCTTGCCTCTGAAATAGTCACCATCCTTGTCCATTTCATCCTCTGCATCGCTGCTACCACACTGTGCATACCATTTTTCTCTAAATCCGCAACATCCACTGCCTTGTTGCCGCACAGCTTTGTCTTCACAGCTGCAAACCTTTCCTACTGCTCTGCTGTGAGGAAAGCGACGCTGTAGCCACCAACAGTGCCGGAAACCCCAGAAGCTGCCATGGAATTTAACAAGGAGGGGTTCTGGAGGATCGTGGGGAGAAATGGAACAGAAGCCCTCAAGAAATTTTTAGCGGGAAGAGAGGGATTCTTTGAAATCACACAGAGAAAGAGATCTGGAATCGATAGGGTTTATCGCTCCAAGCAAGTCGAAAGAGAGGAGAGAGAACGATGAAATCGATATGACATGGATTTCGTGCTTTGGCAGGACATAAATGTGCTTTTTGAAATGTCAGAGAATTAAATGCGGATAAAGACAAAAGAGGCGAAGATAATGGAAACAATAAAGAATTCATCTCGAAAAGTCATAGCATTTTATGACGCAAGCGATAAAGAATTTCTTGATTTAGGAGAGAGAAAGTCTTATTCTGAAATTATTATTTCAGTTATATGCAAAAAAATCTGTTATAAATTGTACATGCCTAATCCCTTCTAAGAGACGTAAATCTCTCTTCAGGTAAGGCCTTTGTAAATATATCTACCAACTGATTTAATGTATCTATAAATGAAATATTCATATTGTCATTAGCTACATATCTCTAATGAAATGATATCTAACCTCTATGTGCTTCGTTCTTGAGTGCTGAACTGGATTTTTGGTGAGATTTATTGCGTTGGTGTTGTTGCACAATAATGGGATGGTCTTGATGCACAATCCATGTTGGCCCTTTCGGTATGGCAGCAAGCTAGCCTAGAAGGGGGTGAATAGGTTTTTTTTTGAAATCTGAAATAGAAACTAAACACAGACAGAAATTAACACTGAAGGTTTGGTTAGTTTAGTGTGATAAAGAGTAGTAGTGCGGAAGCAAATAAACAATCACACAAAGGACACAAGGAATTTATCCTGGTTCGGCCCTTCCCACGTGGAAGTACTACGTCCAGTCCCCAAGCAACCTCTTGGGATTTTCACTAACCGAAGGTACAGTCCCCTCAAGGACACTACAACACCCTGGATACCCCACCAGGTCTTCTTCTCTTTCCCGGGCAAGAAGGCAGCCCACTTCTTTTCTAGGCTCAAAAACAAACCTACTTCTTTTACAGGTTCAGAAGTAAACCTCCTGGAACAAACCCCAATGCGGTTCTGCTAGACTTAAGCCCCCAGCTAGGTCCTGTTGGTACAAACCCCAACAAGGTTCTGCTAGACACTAACCTCTAGCTAGGTTACACACTGTATATAGTCCTACATCTGGACAAGGGTCTTTCTTAGAAAAGAAAGAACAAGACTGAGAGCTAATACAAGATGAACACTATGGACTTAGCTCACAGTCACAGACTCTCCCTCAAGATTACAATGAGCATAGGGAGAATGGAAGAGAAGAAGGCTTGAAGGCGATGAAGACTTCTGCTTGAAAGCTTCTGTAGATTTTGGCTCGAGCTCTTCTCTCTTTCTCTGAGTGTTTGTGGTGTGAAGGTTCTTCTCACAGTTGTACACTCCTTGAAGGATTTTCAGGAAGGCTCTTTTTTTTTTGTTCTTCAGCAATGCTCCATCTTTTATATGAGTAGCTTTAGAATAGATCCGTTGAAGAGATCCGTTGGAGCTCTTCTAGTCGTTGCTGATCTTTCTCTTCATTTGTCTTAATCAGACTCTAGTGGTCTTCGAGATCTGTCAGCATAGAAGAGAGTGTTAGCATAAGAGAGTGTTTATAAGATATCAGTGCATGCTACTATGTTTCTGCTAACATTCTGAAAATAGTAGTTCATATCTATTTGACAAGACTCTGAAATATGCATGCAGCTTTTTGTCAGAAGATATTTGACTTTTCATTTAAGCGCAAGCATATTTGAAATATAAAGGCAATCTGTGTTTGAACAGAATCCATGAAGAAATCGTTATGAGCATGACTTATGAAATCGTTATGTGAAGATTCGTTGCTCATTTGTAAACAAATCGTTGAACAAATCGATGTGATCATTTATGAAATCGTTATGCAAGCAAATCGTTATGATCTCCTGAAGAAATCGTTGTGATCAATAAAGAAATCGATGTGATCACTTATGAAATCGTTCTGAGATCAATTCTTATCAAATCGTTGCGAAGGCAAATCGATGTGAGGGCAAATCGTTCCACTCACTTATCAAATCGTTATGAGACCGATTTATTATCAAATCGTTGCGAAGGCAAATCGATGTGAGGGCAAATCGTTGCACTCACTTATTAAATCGTTATGAGACCGATTTCTTATCAAATCGTTGCGGTCACTTAGAAATCGTTATGAGACCGATTTCTTAGCACATTGTTGCATTTACTTAAAGAATCGTTATGGTTTCTAAAGAAATCGTTATAGCGCTTATAAAATCAATTAAAACCAAATCGATGTAGCGCTTATTATTTGGCACTTAAACTGAAATCGATGTATATTGATTAAACATCGATTTTATCATTTTAGTGCGCCATATTGCATCAATGAGAGACTTAGCATTTTGTTATGAGATTGATGCGACACAGATGAAACAAAATATTCAATAACATTTAATCAACAAAGATATACTAATTGAAATTATCATAAGTTTTGTTATCACCAAAATACAAGGACAACTATAAAGTGGTTCAACAATCTCCCCCTTTTTGGTGATGACAAAATTTATGCCAATTTTCTGATAAAAATATATAAAGCATAGAGGTTACGAAAATTCACAGATAATGCATACCATGCATACTCTCCCCTTTTTTGTCACAAACCAAAAAGGAAGGTTCTTACCATGTATTCTCTCCTCTTGTGAAAGAAATTCTTACCATTGAGGGGTTCAACAATGATTGACATAAATAAATAACTCCCCCTTAGTCTGTGCTCCCCCTGAATGAGAGACTCCACCTGAATGAAACTTGCAAATAATTGTTAGTAATAAAGACTAATTCAATTTTTGTGACTACTCTTTCTTCAGATGTGATTTGAATGAAGAGTCTACAGTCACTCCTGCCTTGAGCATCCTTGGTTTTTGATGCTCCAAGGCTAACCTGCAAGAAAATTACTCAAAGGTAGGTACCCAAATCCTTTGGTCCTTGATGGTTAGATGCATGAAAATATCCTTTAGGGATCCAAACTAAGTGCATTGTTGTGCAGGTGTTTACAGTGTGTCCTAGTTTATTGCAATGAGAACAACAATGAATATAGATTATTTTGTTTTTCTTATTTTCTTTGTGCTGAGTTTTTAGAACGTGATTTCTGTAAACTTTTCTTTTACAGGGGCCTTTTTCTGGGGCATCTTGGTTTCTTTTACAAATTTTGGTAGTGGATATTTTTCTGGAATCATGGCTTGCTTTCCTTTTTCTGGAGGTATGTATCCAAGCCCTTGTTTGTTATTTCCAGATTTTGATCCTTTTAAGCATAAGGCTAAAGATGTTTTCCCTTCAGTTAATTTTCTAACTGATTCTTTTAAATACATATTTTCTTCAGTTAGAGTTTTTAATTTTTCTTCTAACTCTAACTTCTCATTATTCTTGCTTTTCAAATATTCATTTAAAAGATAATTTTTATCTTTACATTCTTTTAATTGTTCTTCTAGTTGCTCCAATTCGGATTTAAGATCAGAATTGATGTTTTCCAAGCAAGTAGAGTTGTTTTTCAGATTTTTAGTTCTTTTACAACCCCTTATGTTTTTCATACAATTCATTAAAGACTTCTTCTAAGTCTTCTGATTCTGACCCTGAATCTGTGCAAGAATTAAAAAATGAGTCAGAATGTACCTCATCTAGTCCCACCATGAGGGCTAGATTTACTTGCTCCTTTTCGGAATCTGAGCTTGATGATTCTGAGCTTGTGACCTCATCATTTCCCAAGCAGCTGCCATGCCTCTTCTTTTAAATTTCTTGTGCTGCTTCTTGGGCTTCTCGATTTGACTAGTCTTCTTGAGTCTTGGACAATCTGGTCTCAGATGCCCAGGTTTTCTGCATTCATAGCATACTGGTTCTTTCTCCTTTTTCTCCTTTCTTTGGATCCTTCTTGATCTGTTTTTCTTCTTCTTTAAATCTTCTGAAGCTTGTACAATACTTCATCAGCATCATTATCTTCAGAATCTGCATTTTGGGAACTAGAAGAGGAAGAGGTGGAAGGAGCAGCTACAACCTTAAGAGCATAAGTACATTTCTTCTTAGATGAGCTTTCAGACAATCGCTCCATATTTATTTCATGTGCCATGAGAGAACCTATTAAATTATCAATTGACAATTTGGTTAAATCATGGGCCTCTTCAATAGTAGTTACTTTAGGTGTCCATGAAATAGTTAAGGACCTAAGTATTTTTCTAACGGTTTCTTCATTAGAAAGAATTTTTCCAAGAGAATTTAAACCTACAACTATGCTTGAAAATCTATTATACATAGTAGTGATATTTTCGTTATGAAGTATTTTAAATTGTTCGTATTGTGAAACAAGAATATCTATCCTAGTTTGTTTCACTTTATCTGTTCCTTCATAAGTTATCTGCAGCTTATCCCATATTTCTTTGGCAGATTTACAAGCAGATACTCTACTAAATTCCTTTTTAGATAAAGCACAACATAAAAAGTTCTTAGCTTTAAAATTTAGGGCTAATTTATGCTTATCTGCTGCTGTAATAGCAGTAGTGCCTTCAGCAGGAACAATAACAAAATCACCTACCTTAATTACCTGCCACAGATCTAAGTCTGTGCCTCGAATGAAGCATTCCATTCTCATCTTCCAGTATTGGTAGTCCTCTCCATCAAAGAATGGAGGTCTGGTGACTGATTGGCCACTTGTTGGCCCTTCAGCATATCCTTGAGTTGCCATGGATCTTTGCTCTAAGATCGTTGGATCTTCTTGAAAGTTCAGAGACCCGCTCTGATACCACTTGTTGGCCCTTTCGGTATGGCAGCAAGCTAGCCTAGAAGGGGGTGAATAGGTTTTTTTTTGAAATCTGAAATAGAAACTTAAACACAGAAATTAACACTTGAAGGTTTGGTTAGTTTAGTGTGATAAAGAGTAGTAGTGCGGAAGCAAATAAACAATCACACAAAGGACACAAGGAATTATCCTGGTTCGGCCCTTCCCACATGGAAGTCCTACGTCCAGTCCCCAAGCAACCTCTTGGGATTTCACTAACCGAAGGTACAGTCCCCCTCAAGGACACTACAACACCCTAGATACCCCACCAGGTCTTCTTCTCTTTCCGGGCAAGAAGGCAGCCCACTTCTTTTCTAGGCTCAGAAGCAAACCTACTTCTTTTACAGGTTCAGAAGTAAACCTCCTGGAACAAACCCCAGTGCGGTTCTGCTAGACTTAAACCCCCAGCTAGGTCCTGTTGGTACAAACTCCAACAAGGTTCTGCTAGACACTAACCTCTAGCTAAGTTACACACTGTATACAGTCCTACAGCTGGACAAGGGTCTTTCTTAGAAAAGAAAGAACAAGACTGAGAGCTAATACAAGATGAACACTATGGACTTAGCTCACAGTCACAGACTCTCCCTCAAGATTACAATGAGCATAGGGAGAATGGAAGAGAAGAAGGCTTGAAGGCGATGAAGACTTCTGCTTGAAAGCTTATGTAGATTTTGGCTCGAGCTCTTCTCTCTTTCTCTGAGTGTTTGTGGCGTGAAGGTTCTTCTCACAGTTGTACACTCCTTGAAGGATTTTCAGGAAGGCTCTTTTTTTTTGTTCTTCAGCAATGCTCTATCTTTTATATGAGCAGCTTTAGAATAGATCCGTTGAAGAGATCCGTTAGAGCTCTTCTAGTCGTTGCTGATCTTTCTCTTCATTTGTCTTAATCAGACTCTGGTGGTCTTCGAGATCTGTCAGCATAGAAGAGAGTGTTAGCATAAGAGAGTGTTTATAAGATATCAGTGCATGCTACTGTGTTTCTGCTAACATTTTGAAAATAGTAGTTCATATCTATTTGACAAGACTCTGAAATATGCATGCAGCTTTTTGTCAGAAGATATTTGACTTTTCATTTAAGCACCAAGCATATTTGAAATATAAAGGCAATCTGTGTTTGAACAGAATCCATGAAGAAATCGTTATGAGCATGACTTATGAAATCGTTATGTGAAGAGTCGTTGCTCATTTGTAAACAAATCGTTGAACAAATCGATGTGATCATTTATGAAATCGTTATGCAAGCAAATCGTTATGATCTCCTGAAGAAATCGTTGTGATCAATAAAGAAATCGATGTGATCACTTATGAAATCGTTCTGAGATCAATTTCTTATCAAATCGTTGCGAAGGCAAATCGATGTGAGGGAAAATCGTTCACTCACTTATCAAATCGTTATGAGACCGATTTCTTATCAAATCGGTGCGAAGACAAATCGATGTGAGGGCAAATCGTTGCACTCACTTATCAAATCGTTATGAGACCGATTTCTTATCAAATCGTTGCGGTCACTTAGAAATCGTTATGAGACCGATTTCTTGGCACATTGTTGCATTTACTTAAAGAATCGTTATGGTTTCTAAAGAAATCGTTATAGCGCTTATAAAATCAATTAAAACCAAATCGATGTAGCGCTTATTAATTTGGCACTTAAACTGAAATCGATGTATATTGATTAAACATCGATTTTATCATTTTAGTGCGCCATATTGCATCAATGAGAGACTTAGCATTTTGTTATGAGATTGATGCGACACAGATGAAACAAAATATTCAATAACATTTATCAACAAAGATATACTAATTGAAATCATCATAAGTTTTGTTATCACCAAAATACAAGGACAACTATAAAGTGGTTTAACAATCCATAATCCTCAAGCTGTTGTTTATCCATAGTAGTTGAGTGCAACAGCTTCCAGCAGCTGTGTACTCAGCTTCAGCTGTTGACAGTGCTACTGAATTCTGCTTCTTTGAGGACCATGAAATCAAGCATCCTACAAGAAATTGACAACTACCACTGGTGCTTTTTCTATCTACCTTGCATCCAGCATAGTCAGCATCAGAATATCCTACTAAACTAACTTCGCATGATTTTGGATACCACAGACCTAGATCATGAGTTTTAGCTAGATATGTAAAGATTCTTTTAACAGAAATTAAATGAGATTCCTTAGGATCAGTCTGATACCTTGCACACATGCATACACTAAATAGAATATCAAGTCGACTAGCAGTTAAATAAAGCAATGATCCTATCATACCTCTATAAAGTTTTTGATCTACTTTATTACCATCTTTATCACTG
>JACBKR010002095.1:0-37438 GCA_014218235.1 Colocasia esculenta | reverse complement strand
AAATTCGAGAGCCTTACAGATTGGGCCCAGAGCACCCACAGGTTCTCTGTCTGTGAACGTGACAGAGCTGGGCGTCGCGTTCTGAACGCGACGGTTCAGGGCGTCACATTCTTGAAGCTGTCGTTTAAGGGTTTTTGTCTGCATGTTCGCCACGTGCGTTCGCCCGGCAGCCGACTGACGTCACTGTTGTGAATGCGAGGCCTACACTGTCGCGTTCTTATCGCGACAGCAGGGTGCGTCGCGTTCTCAATTCCGAACTGTTTTTAGCTAAGGTCGGCCAAACAGAGCTGAGAAGCTCTGCTCAGCCGGGAGAAGGGGTTTTGCTGTGGTTCTTGGGCGATTCGAGGTTTGGTGGTGTTTTTTGGCCTGTTCTCGCCGCGAGGACGTGGCACGGAGCGGGGGAATGCCGGGTTATCGTCGTTCTTCGCGTATCTCGCGGACGTAGGGAGATTCCACCCTGTTCTTGCTATGGATCGTGGTGTTGAGCATGTGTAGCTTGTTAAACGTGTTGTAGATGATAGATAGCATGCTAAAGCAATGGTTATAGCATGAATAACTGCTTTTCATGGTGTTTTACCTGGGTTGTATGGGGATTCCAGAGATGAAACCCAGCTTTAGGGTTCTTTCTGTGAAGGCGACGGATCGGGGCGTCGCGTTCAGAACGTGACAGCCCGACCCGTCGCGTTCTTCTTCAGAACGCGCCGTATCGAGGCGTCGCGTTTTGAAGGCGACAGAAGCCCCCGTCACGTTCAAGGTTCTGAGAATTAAGGGTTCATGCATACTTATGTGATTATCGGATTATCACTGGTTATTGATTATGGTAATGGTAAGCGGAGCATCGGCACTTGTTGAGATTGAGAACGGTGGTGTTCATGTGATTTGTGTGTGTGTGGCGAGTAGTGCGACGCCTACCGTGGTTACCTCTCCAGTCGGTTACTCCAGGTTTGTGGGAGCCAGGCACGTTAGTGCTCGGGATTTGTCCCAGTACTTGTGTATTGTCAAGGTTTGTGTCATCTTCCTGGACACCCTCACTCTTGTGCAGAGTTGTACGTCCTGCTGAGGGAAAGACGGCAGTGGGACAACGACTTGTGTGAGTTTGTGTTTGTCGCTTGTAGCGCGCACGGGGTTGGGGGTTACGGACACCAGTAGACATACTGGGCCCCAGCTAGTCCTGTTTTCCAATGCCTCACTTTAGGAGCCGGGCCGGAGTCCCTAAAGGTGTCAGGCATGGGCCTGCAGTAGTGTGGTCTGCAGGTGTGGTGTTGGTTGGTCTCCACAGCTTCTTGCTTATTGTAGTGATGCGGCAGCTGGACCTTCGTCTGTGGCTGCGAAGTGAGAGGTAGATCTATGTGGTTTATCCGAGTTGGTTGCTGGTGTCGTGAACCAGTCTTCGTGACCCGAGTGTGGCGTTTCCTACTCTAGCTCGTACACTTGGGTGAGGCTTGCCGTTTATTTATTAAAGGCTGTTTCCAGTTAGTAGCTTGAGACAATTGTTATTTACAGCTTTAATACCATGCGTAGATAGTTCTATAAATTGCCTAGTGTAGCTTCTTGTTACTGCACTTTGTGAGTTCTGTTTTGTGCGGCTTTTGGGAGAGTTTACCTACTGAGCCAGTGACTTGCGAGGCTTACCCCTACCCCTTTCAGGTGAGGGAGAGCAAGAGGCTTCCCGTCCTCCATCTAGTTCAGAGCCACACTGCAGCAGAGTTGGGACTGCACCACCAGCAGTATAATCTTGTCTTTCTGTTCACCTCGGCGTATGCCCCAGGTTGTTGTACTATGTCCTTGACTCTAGTTGAGAACTGACTATGTATTTTCATGTAAATATTGTGAGATGTGGCATCCTATATATATTTGAGTTGTTTCCTTTATATTTCTACAGACATGTGATTGATATCCCTTGCGAGGCTTCGGCTCGTTCGCGGGACGAAGTCGGATCAGGCTCGTTATTAGGTTAACGTGTAAGACTCAGCTTCTCGGATTTATGTCCTGTGTCTTGGATGACTGGCCACTAACGCGTCCAGGCTGGGTGATGTGTTAGTGCCGCGTCGTGGGTGTCCGATGCGACAGTCATCTTTGTCACGACGAGCTTGTGCGTCGTGTTCTTCTCGCGCCCCGGCTTTCCCGTCGCGTCTTCATGTCGCGCCCAGTCAACGGTCGCGATAGTGTTCTGTCGTTTCAGTCGTCTAACGCCTGTCAGGGTGGCAGGTGTGTCAGTACGACCTGTCGCGGCGTCCTTGGGGGACGCGTTCTTATCGCAGTGCGTTGACCCGTCGCGTTAAGGTCTTTAACGCGACGCGTCGTCCCATCGCGTCTTGGGTGCCGAAGGCATAATGCCTTGGCCAGCGCCCCTTCCCCCTTTCTCCCTCTTTCCCTCTCTTCTTCCCCCTCCGGCGGTGCTCCGCCTCCCTCTCTCCCCTTTGTGTGTTTCAGGTGAGGAGGACGGCCGTGAGTGGTGTCCCGGTGTCGTGGAGCTTGCATGGAGCGAGGAGGAGGTGGCCAATCTGATGTTAAGGGCCCAATTGGGGTTCGTTCTTCATTTAAGGTAGGGATTGATTGAACTCTTCTCGATCCGGGTGGATTGGAGCCCCCATGGTTTGTAGATAGTATTTCCTGCTTCTCCATGCTCCCCTCCCCTGTGTGTTGTGTTTATGGTGTGTGGGTGGCCCCGGGATGGAGCACCCGTAGGTCTGCCCTTCTTCTGGTGTCGCGACCGCGGTGCCCGTCGCGACACCAGAGGGCGTGATCGTGTCGCGACGCGCTGGACCGATGCGATGGCGTCGCGGCCGAGCGGTCCGACGCGATCATGTCGTGGCGCATTTCTCTGTCGCGATAGGGTTGCTGTCGCGGTGCCCTTCCTCATCGCGATGGTATCACGACGGCCTTGGAGGACGCGACAGTAACTGTGTTGCCTCGGGTGTTTTCGTGGTTCCGGTTGGGGTGTCGGCGTGTGCCCCAGAGCAGGTTTGCCCTTAGAACCTTCAGGTGGGGAACGCGGCAGGTTGCCTCGCTGCGTTCAGTGACTGAAGGTGACACCTTCGTGGCCTGTCCTGGCGGCCATGCCAGAGGGTCGCGTCTGTCTAATAATCGATTGACCGCGGTCAATCGATTATTAGCAGAGCAATGGGCTTTCCGTACTTCTGGTGGTGCTCCGAGGTTCTGGCTTGTTCGTGCGTGCCTTGTTGGATGACGGCCCTCTGGAGGGTCCGTGCGTGCCTCGTGCTTGCTAGGATTGTCGTGAGTTACAAGCCAGCAGTTCGGCGTGGTTTTTGTTGTGCTTGCCCCGCCTGTTCGCCCGGTGCTTGGCACTTGAGGGCTTGTCACATTCAGAGGTTGTCTTCATTGCCTAGGACCCCCATCCTTGGGAGCCTTTGAGGGAGCGTTCGGGGCTACGAGCGTGCTCGAGTTGGCGGCCGAGTTGGCAGACTCTGGAGCTGAGGGGAAACGAGTTTTGGACAGCAGCGCCGAGTCGTTTGTAGAGCTCTCTTGGTTGGTCTGGGACGCCGTGGCCGACTGAGTACTTCTGGTGCAGACCAGTCAGTCCTTTGTCTCACTGCCTCTCTCTACATTGGTTCCGGAGCCACGTAGTGGTGCTAGGCGTGGGGCCGCAGCTTGGCCAGGCTGTGGTGGTGCGTGCGTTCTTGTGGTTTTCTGTGGTGGCTCTGTCTCGCTCTTTTGGGGAGGCGGAGGCAGGAGCCAAGCTGGCAAGTAGAGGGCGTGGACAGCGTGTCCCCCTCTTGGCTACCAGTGGCGGTGGCTTGGTTGTTGTTGTTGTGACGACGTTTCCTCACGACGTTTCCAAGTATGCTTTGTTGCCCTAGCCTGCACGGTGGTTGTAGCCTGGCCGGCTAGTTCTAGCTCCGGGGGTGTTGTTGGTTTGGCCTTGTTGGCCCGTGCTTCTGGTGGTTTCTGCTTCGATGTTCTCTCGTTCCGTAGTCCCGTTCTTGGGTGCCAGTCCATGGTGGCACCGGCGCATGTGGCTTCCCGACCTTGTGGTGTGTCCGGGGTCTGGGGTGTTTCTATTTGTCGGCCCTCGACCTTGTGGAGGTCTGAGGTGGCCGTGCTTGTGGTGAGACGTCGTTCTCACCTGGTTGTTGCGTGGTCTCAGCGGTGTGTCGAGGGTTGCTTCCGCTTGGTGCCCGACTCTGTTGGTTTCTGTGGGAGTCGTTGTGGTGTCACGACCTTGGTTGGTGGTCGTGGCGTTGCATTGTTCTGTTCCGCTGCTTTGTAGTACCCTGTTGTAGGTGTTCCTCGCTTTACAGTTTTCTAGTGTAGTTTCCTATTTTCGGGTTCCTGCTGCTCTGGCCGTGAGGGACTGGTAATCCCTACTGAGCCTTGTTCGCGAGGCTCACCCCCCTACTTCCTTCAGCTAGGGGCTCGTCGTCGCAGGAGCTCGGTGTCGGACGGGTTGCGGAGGCGGTTGTGGCGCCGTGTGTTGTCAGCAGCAGTGAGAGCGAGTGTTGTAAGCTTTTGTACCTGAGTGAGTTGAGAGTTGTGCTTTGCAAGTTCTCAGGGCATGCCCCTTAAGGACTGCACCTTTCTTCTTGTACCTGTGCTTTTACTTGGGCCACGTTGTACAGTTGTTATATTGTTATAGTTATTAAATTTAGTACATATCTCACTAGACTATTTCTTCTAACCCTTCTTGTCTTCGGATCCATGGTGGCAACGCGAACTTCGGAGTCCCTGACGAGGGTCCGGGAGGTCGGTTCATTACATAACGGGTTTGAACGACGAGGACCGTCACAGAAAGTGTCCAGGAAGACGACACAGAACTCAACGGTACACATCGTACCGGAAAAAACCCCCCACAACGTGCCTGGCTCACAAAGAACTTGGAGTACCCTACTCGAGAGGTAACCACAAAAGGCGTCGTACTACCCAACTCTCCACGTACACACAAACCATGCAAACCGCCAATTTCCCATCTCAATACATGCCCAAGGCACTAATCTAGCATTTAAATACATGAGGTAACAAAAATTAAAGTGCACATACATAGCATTTTACTCACAGTCCACAGAAACCATAAGGCGACGAGGACAGCTGTCGCGTTCAGAACGCGACTCCCCGATACGGTGTGTTCTGAACATGAACACGATGAGTCGGGCTGTCGTGTTCAGAATGCGACACCCAGGGCCGTCGCCTTCACAGACAGTGCCCCAAATTGGGGGTTCCACCTCCAGAAACCCCTATACTAGCATGCCATGTATCGACTAGAACCCATTCCATGAATCAAACCGCCAGTTACACCACACAACTAGAAAAAGGAGTAGAATCTCCCTACCTACTCAAAGAACGCAAAACCAAACCACGGATCGGTGTTTCCAACGCTCCAAGCAACGTCCTCACGTCGAGAGCACGCCAAATCTCACACAAAACCTCCAAATCACCTCAAAACCCACTGCAAAAACCCTTCCTGGCCGAACAGAGCTTCTCTGCTCTGTTTGGCCAACCTGGCCTTTTAACCCCTCACAGTTAAGAACACGATGCACCTGGCTGTCACGACGGTCTAGGCCGTCGCCTTCTCATTGCTAATGCCAGCAGGCTGCCATGTGCGCACCATGCGTCGAACATGCAGCCAAGCAACCACAATCAGTGGTGACATGAACGCGACGCCTGGATCTGTCGCGTTAAGAATGCAACATGCAACCCCGTCGTGTTTACAGACAGTGTACCAAAGGGTGCATTGGGCCTGGATATCCGGCCCACAACACCCACACAACCTGCAGAAACACTTATCACTACACACTGGCCTCACATTGGCCCATAAGCCATTCAAACCATGTTCCAAACGATCACGATGTTACACTACTCTTCTCATACGACGTAATTTGGACGTCATGGCTGTCGAGAAGAATGTATTTGATAACGTGTTCAATACGATCATGGATGTAAAAGGCAAAACAAATAATAATGCGAAAGCATGTATGGATATGAAAATGCTTTGCAAACGTCTAGAGCTAGAATTGTAGCACATAAATGGAAGAGTTGTGCAACCTAAAGTGACTAACATGCTTGGAGATAGACAGATCAAGAAAGTGTGTCAATGGCTAAAATAGCTAAGATTCTCAGATGGATATGTCTCTAATATTGCCCGTTGTGTCAATGTAAATGAGGGGAAAGTATATGGAACGAAAAGTCATTATTGTCACGTGTTCATGCAAAGATTGCTGCCCATTACATTTTATGACTTACTGTTGAAGACTATTTAGGGGCCATTGACCATGTTGAGCCAGTTTTTTAAAAATTTTATGTGCATCATACCTCAGACTTTGGGATGTTCAAACAATGAAACAGAATGTGGTCATGATAGTTTGAAAATTAGAGAAGATGTTTTCTCCCGCATTCAATGAAGCACTTGATTATGCATTTGCCGTACGAGGCTAAGGTCAGAGGGCAATACAATTTCGATGAATGTATCCATTTGAGGGGTATATCTGAATATAAATTATTTTTTTTAGAATTGCTATCTGTGTACAATAAATATGCCATTATCATTTGAATTACTGCCATAGGTGCATGTATGAACTCAAAATGAAAGTTCTCGACAAGCTAAAAGTAGAGGTTCGATTGCCAAAGCATATATCATTGAAGAAATATCAAACTTTTGTTCGATGTATTTTGAACCAGAGATACAAACTCGACGTACTCGATGTCCACGTAATGATGATGGGGGATATGCTATTGTGTTTGACCATCTCTCTATATTTAAGTATTCTGGACATTCGCTCAGATGTTGTTTGACTTGCATGCTTGAAGATAGAGAGTTGTTGGCCCCAAAGATATATATCATCACGAATTGTCCTAAGATTGAATCATATGTTGAGTAAGTTGTCAACTAAATTTTCCTTATCTATAGAAGTTGTTTGCCCTTCTTGTCATTTACAGTATTGCTACACCCTTAATTCCAGAAAATTTCACTCAGAATTACTCCAAAGACATCCACGACTCACTAATGTGGAGGTAGAAAAGAAACAAAAAAGATCTTTTACCAATGGCTAAAGTATCGATTAAGCATCTAACAATGGTCTTGTTACATTATCATTTAATTATGTTTACGATAAACGTTCATTTTTTAACTAGTCTATTTTAAGTGTAGGTTGATATGGTCTTATTACGGATGATAGAGTTCGGCAGAGTTTATGAGCTCGCAGAAGTTGTAACTTTCTATCCAGGGTTTCTTTTGAATGGATACAGATTCATACGAGAAATTATAGACAAAGTAAGACTACGATGAACTACAATGTATGTACTAAGGGAAGTACGTACAATGAAAATGAATTAGACTATTATGGCATTTTTTAGGAAGTTAGAACTCTAGTATTTAGGACAAGACAATCACCTATTCCTATTTAAGTGTCATTGGTTTGATCTTATTTCTGTTTGAAATTACATAACATATGAGATTGTCAATGTCAAACATAAGTCTAAATTGAATACATTTGAGCTGTTTATTTTGGCAGCACAATCCCAATAGATATATTATTCAAGTTATTCATCACCCAAGAATAAAGATTGATGGGCAATTTGTAGAGTTAAAGCAAGACTTTTGTCCAACTATGAGTTGGATCCGATTGATAATGTATCAGTGGATAACAATGCATAATTTTTTTCAATCAAACCATCATGATGTTGTAGACTTGGCTGCCTCACATCTTCGTTTGGATGCATTTGATATGCCACTTCCGTTACATACGAAGAATGAAGTGGAAGAAATCGATCTAACTGAGCTAAATGAGGTCATTGTAGGGGAGGAGTCCTCTGAGTCAGAAGAGTGTACCAGTGAAGAGGATGAAGAAGGTGACGAATCAGAGACTAAGTTAGGCATTTTTTTAGCATCTGAATAGGAACTAGATACTGTTTGATTATTTTGTAAGAAATTTTACCTACTTTCATATTTTAAAATAAATGTTGCAATTTTTTTAATTATCTTATTAACTAATATGTAATAGTTTAATTCTTCTCAAAAGAGATGGTTCGAGGTGGTCGTAGTAGGAGTGGTGCGCATGAGAGATGGCAGTGGGAGAGGCCTTGCGTCCTCCTCTTCAGCCTCTGTTCCAAGTGAGGTATATCTACTCAAATCTTTACCTATATATGTACCTTAATTATATATCGGCTAACACGATTTTTCTCTTACAGTATCTATTGGGAGAGGAGTTGCCTCGGACTCGGGCATAGGTTGTCTATTTAAATTTCTAGGTAAATTTGTGATTAGAGTAAATGATTATATAGACATTTAATTCTTACAGGCCCAAGTACTCCAGTAGCAGCTTCTTAGAGCCCGAGTGTCCCTGTCATCGCTGCCCTGCCCTTGCCCTCGCCACAGACTTCAGGTACATGTACTTTTTTTCCCTAGTCTACATTTGTCTGTAGATGTTTATAATAGTTTAGTAATTACAAAAGGTATGACTAATTAAATTTATGTTACTTACAACAGTTACACAGGAGGTTGATTGTCTCAAGGGTGTTGGTGCACGTTTCCCTGCTGGATCTCCGAGTAAACCTTAATTCATAAACTATGTCCATTATGACCCCATCAATTTTGTAATGATAGTCACTTACGTATTTGTAAATGCAAGGGAAAAATAGATCTTGATGAGGCTTCCTACTACATCACATCTCTCATTTC
Organism: Colocasia esculenta; assembly: GCA_014218235.1. NCBI lineage: Eukaryota > Viridiplantae > Streptophyta > Magnoliopsida > Alismatales > Araceae > Colocasia > Colocasia esculenta. Next base: position 28,806 of record JACBKR010002095.1, on the reverse strand, counting down.
GGCACATATCCCCATCCATGTGCAGTCATTCCAAGACTTTCCAATCGATATCCGAGATGCGTTGTACGACATGTTCATGATATATAATTTAATTTTTGTAAATCATGTCTTTTGTAACTCTTTCTTTCAGTATATATTTATTGGCTTACATAACTTAATTTACTTGCAGCTTAAGTATGAGTTCACAAATGAAGGGGACCACGCACAATCTCATTTTGCCTGGGACGCTACGACCCAGACAAATTTTAGAAAAACTATGTGGGAGCCCAGGCATAGAGCGCATAGGCTTTCTAGTGGCGATGATTAGGCCCGATGGAAGGAGTTTTCCCCATCTTAGATGAGGAGGGATTATTGGGACCTCCTATGTGACAGATGGGCCTCACCAGAGTGGGTAGACAAATGCTGAGAAGCAAAAGCAAATCGGGTCGCACAAACAAAGAATAATTAGCATACGAGTGGGTCTATGTCATTCGCAATCCACAATGAAAAAATGTGAGTAATATATAATTGATTAATATATATCCTCATTTATTTTCTATGAATTATAAATAGACCTAGGAGTTCCAACGTCCCCCATCATTCCACGAGGTATTTGACATGACCCATAAGAGAAAGGGGACTAATGTGCTCGCTCGATAGCGGTAATTTTACATATGTATTTCTTTGTTTTAATTTCATTCCTAAATAATTAATATGAAATTTATAATCTATTTAATTCTTTATGCATGAGTGTTATGATAGGAAGATAACAGAGAGGTATGGGGAGGGCACGCCGCAACCACAATTAGATCCTCAAGCGTGGGTGGCAACAGTTGGTCTACCAAAGAAGGGGAGACTGTTCGGTTTTGGAGACAGCCTACACATGAGTGCGGTGATGTCTAATCTAATTTGGATTCTGTCAATTCTTACATGTCACTCTCACCACCCTAGTCGTGTAGGACCAATCGATATGCCGATCAGATCTGTATTTCACATTTTAAACTCCTAACTTGATATTTTACTTTCTTTAATACAGACAAATTATGTGAAATATAAAATTTATACAAACACTCACCTGAGGTTCCTGTGCTATAGTCGAGGCTGGTGTTCAAGTCAAAATCCTAGCCTCAATGAGGAGGGTGGCGATCACCAGTGTAATGCGTGCCTCGACTGCCTGTGTAATGTGAGCCTCGACCCCCTGCATCTCCTCTCGGACTACATATCTAATGTTGCTGGGAGTAGTACCGGAGCTGTGGCAGGCACTGTGAACATGCTGGGGCATGTGCCTGAACTCGCGATACACAATTTACAGTCTAGTATGTATGGAACTGTAGTACATTCTCGGAGTACACTTCTTAAATCCAAAACACAATTTAGATTTTTATGAGTCTACTCGCAACGGAAGTGCAGATGTGTACTTTTATGAGCCCAGTTACAATTCAAGTGTAAGTGTGCATTTACATAAGTATTTCTCAAAGAATAAATTATGATCTGCAAAAGGGGAGCAGCACCGGCATAATGTCTCTCGGACCTTGCCATATGTTTCTCTTTTTTATTTTTATTATTAAATTTAATTACAAGACGAGTTGTCGTAATTAGCATCAATTCGTATCAATTTGGAGAATTTGATCCACTTCAGTTCACCGAGACAACCAAACATAAAATAAATAACTTTAATATCTAATCTCATCGCCTCAAGATGGATAATTTTCCTGGTTTGAGCTTGGTGTGTCCAAAATGTGAAATACAGCTCCAATCGTGGTGCCAATTGGTCCTACACAACCGCGGTGGTGATCATGCGAGAATTGACGTAATCTAAATTAGATTCCCAATTTGAGCTCGATGTTCAAAGAACCAAGTGTCAATTGACTTAGTATAAAGAAAGTAAAATACCAAGTTAGGGGTCCAAAATGTGAAATGTAGATTTGATCGGTGTGCCGATTGGTCCTATACGACTAGGGTGGTGAGAGTGACATGTGAGAATTGATTGAATCCAAATCGGATTCTTGATTTGATCTAGGTGCTCAAAGAAATAATTGTCGAATTAACTTAGTATAATGAAAGTAAAATAACAAGTTAGGATCTAAAATGCGAAATATAAATCCAATCGACGTGTTGATTGATCCTATATAACGGAGTGGTGAGAGTGACATGCAATAATTGACAGAATATAAATCAGATTCCGATTTGAGTTTGGCGCTCAAAGAACCAATTGTCGAATTGACTTAGCATAAAGAAATACGAATGCGATCGACGTTCTGATTTATCCTACACGATCAGGGTGGTGAAAGTGACATGCAAGAATTGACAAAATCCAAATCAGATTCCCAATTTAAGCTCTATGCTCAAAGAATCAATCCCCGAATTGACTAAGTGAATTCATATTCATAGTTTCTTTCTTCAATTTTATAAAATAAATAAATTATTTTATTTAATTTTAAAATAAATTTTTTATTCATGTATGTAATATTGTTTTTTTGTAATATAGGGTCCTTTGGTACATGGCAAGGATGAGCCGGACAGAGAGAATCAGGAGGATATGGATGATGCAAAAGATCACGATTTTTTTATTGTGAGATTTTTTATTAAAATAAAATCATAATAGATATTTGTTGTTGGTGATATTTTTTGTTTTATTTTCAGTTTTTGATATTTGTTTAATAGGTGTTAAAATGTTTTGACAAAATAGAAAATAAAAATAATAATTTCCAACAAATTTATCGATGTTAGGAAAATATGTTGGTATTTATCGACAGAAAAGTTGTTGGTAAATATGTCAGAAGTTTTGTTGGATTTACCGATGGAATGTTTTCGTCGGTAAATACTGACAGATTTTTTGACTGAAATTTTATCCGTCGGTAATTTCCGACGCAGTTCGTCCAACAGACATTTTCCGTTAGAAACCCGTTGGTGCAGCCTATACCGACAAATTTCTGACGGAAACTATCCGTCAATAATACGCATTTTCTTATAGTGTCGATCCATGGCATCAGAGAGTTGCGGGCATTATACTTGTCCCAATTTGATACGTAATAGCTTTTATATCACAAAATTGTCGAGATGTGTTCAATTTTTGCCTTAATGAGGACCCACTCTTGGACCTTTGCCTTTAAGACATTATCTCAAACCCACATATTAGGAGTGATCGTCCTAACACCAATACATTGGGAGCCAACCTCGTGTGCATCAAACTTGGTCGAGCTAACTCCTTAAATATAGTTGGTTCGACCATAGGTTATCACCACCAAGATAACTCTACCAAGCATAGCTTACCCCTCTTTAGTTAGATTCTTACATTGATAATCTTACTTTTATTATCTCTATTTACCCCTCATTTATATGACTTAAGCAATAGTAGAGCTAAAGATTGGTGCATATTCTTATCTAGATGAGGAATTACCATTAAATACCACTATGTGTAGACTCTCATACTTCCTTGGATAGTGGAGGAATACCACTAGCCTCCACCATACCATTTTAACTTGGTGTATAATTGTTATGCCTATCTAAATGTAGAGATAATGTTATCTCTGATTAACATCTTTTTTATTCTGACTGCACACATAACTTATCTAGATTTTCAAAGTAATATAGGACTTATCCTCCGTGATACGTTGGGTTTAAATCCCCTTATGTAATTACGAACGCTTCCCCTTGTGTTTAATCTAACTAAAAGCGTACTACACTTACTGTAGCGGTAAGTGCAGTAAGTTGGGATCTAAGGTGGCGTCCATGTGACGCTATCTTGGATGCCATTTGGCGGCAGCAAGTAGTGGGTGATGGCGACTGATAATGGGTGGCAACTGACGATAGTGGGCGGCGGCAATTGGCTCCAAATTATAAACTTTAGGCTTCAAAATATAGACATTGGACTCCAAATGTAAAGTTTGGGCTCCGAAATACAAACTTGGACTTCAAATACTACCCTTAAGGTTAAAAATATCTGAGACTTTTAATATTAATTTGGGCTCCAAAATAGATACCTTAGGCTCCAAATACAAAGCATGGCTCCAAAATATAAATTTGGGCTCCATAATAGTAATTTTGGGTCCTGGCGACCATCACCACTCGCCGTTGTTGCCCGTCATCACTGGCGGCTGCTGTCGCCCGCCGTCGCCGACTGCCGCCCTCACTCGCCTCCCACTGCCATTGCCCACTGCCGCCACCCTTGTTAGTCCACATGACAGCCTATGTAACGCCTAACAAAATTCCATGCGAGCTACCATCCCATATTTACTGCATTTACTGTCGTAAGTGCAGTAAGCCTTACGCAACTCTCTAAACAAAGCACATATGTCGTTTGTCAAAATTCTTCCAGATAGGGATTCCTCCTCATAGAGCACCCTCGACAGCAGCATGGGCCCCTCATGTCAGTTTTTCATTATTTTAATTTCTTGGCTCTAACTATCAATCTTTTAAAAACTAAGTTTAAAAATGAAGAACTCAAGCTAGGGAAGATTAAAATTAGAAATGCTAATTCGATCGGCCTCTGATTTGTTCCAACAAGGCCGGAGTGATGAGAGTGACTTGGAAAAAGTGGCAGAGTTTAAATCAAACTTTTGGTTTGAGCTCGATGATCAAATACACATTCACCAAATTAGTTTAGTTTGAAAACAAGGAGCTCGAGTTTGGGGGGTCCAAAATTAGAAATACTAATTCGATCGGCCTCCGGCTTATTCCAACACCGTCTGGACAATGAGAATGACTTGTGGAAATTGATGGAGTTCAAATCGGACTTCTAATTTGAGCTTGGTGCTCAAATATATATTCAACAAATTAGTTTAGTTTAAAAACAATGAACTCATGTTTGGGGGTCTAAAATAAGAAATACTAATCTGATCGGCCTCTGGTTTGTTCCATTACAACTGGTGCGATGACAGTGACTCACCCTATGGAGTTCAAATAGGATTTCTAGTTTGACCTCAGCACTCAAATACACATTCATAAAATTAGTTTAGTTTAAAAATAAAAAAAACTCGTCCAAAACTAGAATTACTAATCCGATCAGCCTCCGGTTTGTTCCAGCACGGCCGGGGTGATGAAAGTGACTCGTGAAAATAGACGGAGTTCAAATCAAACTTTCACTTTGACCTCAGCGCTCAAATACACATTCAAGAAAGTAGTTTAGTTTAAAAATAAAGAACTCAGATTTAGGGGTTCAAAATTAGAAATACTAACCAGATCAGCCTCCGGTTTGTTCCAACACGGTCGGGGCAATGAAAGTGACTGATGGAAACTGAAGGAGTTCAATATCAGACTTTCAATTGACCTCCACGCTCAAATATACATTCAGTAAATTAGTTTAATTTTTTAAAAAAGAACTCAAGTTTGGGGGGTCCAAAATTAGAAATACTAATCTAATCGGCCTTCAATTTGTTCCAGCATGGCTGGGGCGATGAAAGTGACTCATGGAAACAGACATAGTTTAAATCGGACTTCCAGTTTGACCTTGGCGCTTAAATATAGTTTAAAAACAAAGAACTCAGGTTTGGAGGTCCAAAATTAGAAATACTAACCCGATCAACCTTTAATTTGTTTCAACATGGCTGGGATGATGATAGCGACTCGTGAAAACAGACGGAATTCAAGTTAGACTTCCAGTTTGGCATCGACGCTCAAATACAAATTTAGAAAATTAGTTTAGTTTAAAACCAAAGAACTCGGTATCCAAAATTAGAAATACTAATCTGATCAGCCTTGGTTTGTTCTAGCATGCCCGGAGCAATGAAAGTGACTCGTGAAAATAGACGGAGTTCAAATCGGACTTCCAATTTGACCTCGATGCTCAAATACACATTCAACCATTCATTCCTCTTGTTCAACTAGTCTACTTCAAAGAAAGTCTTTGCCAGCTAAAAACAAAGAACTCAGATTTAAGAGTCCAAAATTAGAAATACTAATCCGATCAACCTCCGGTTTGATCCAGCACGACTGGGGCGATGAAAGTGACCAGTACAAACTGACAAAGTTCATAATCGGACTTTCAATTTGAGCTCGGCACTCCAATATACATTCATCAAATTAGTTTATTTTAAAAACAAAGAACTCGGATTTAGGGGTCCAAAATTAGAAATACTAATCCGATCGGCCTCCAGTTTGTTCCAGCATGGTTGGGGTGATGAAAGTGACTGGTGGAATCCAATGAAGTTCAATATCGAATTTTCAATTTGAGCTCGGTGCTTAAATATACATTTAGCAAATTAGTTTAGTTTAAAATAAAGAACTCGAGTTTGGGAATCCAAAATTTGAAATATTAATCTGATCAACCTTCGATTTGTTCCAGTATGACTGGGGCGATTGGAAGTGACTCGTAGAAACAGACAGAGTTCAAATTGAACTTCTAGTTTGACCTCGGCGCTCAAATATAGTGTAAAAACAAAGAACTCGAGTTTGGGGGTCCAAAGTTAGAAATACTAATTTGATCGGCCTTTGGTTTATTCCAACACGGTCGGGATGACGATAGAGACTCGTGGAAACAGACGGAGTTCAAATCAGACTTCCAATTTAACATCAGTGCTCAAATACAAATTCAACAAATTAGTTTAGTTTAAAATAAAGAATTCGATTTTGGGGTTCCAAAATTTCCAACATGATTGGGATGACGACAGAGACTCGTGGAAGCAGACGGAGTTCAAATTGGACTTCCAGTTTGACCTCTCCACTCAAATATAGTGTAAAAACAAAGAACTCAAGTTTGGAGGTCCAAAATTAGAAATACTAATATAATCGGCCTTTGGTTTGTTCCAACACGGCCGGGATGACAACAGAGACTTGTGGAAACAAACGGAGTTCAAATCAGACTTTCAGTTTGACATCAGCGCTCAAATATAAATTCAACAATTTAGTTTAGTTTAAAACAAAGAATTCGAGTTTGGGGTTCTAAAATTAGAAATACTAATTCGATTGGCCTTCGTTTTGTTTCAACACGGCCGAGGCGATGACAGCAACTCGTGAAAGCAGGCAGAGTTCAAATCGGACTGCCAGTTTAATGTCGACGCTTAAATACACATTCAGTAAATTAGTTTAGTTTAAAATAAAGAATTCAGATTTGGGGGTCCAAAATTAGAAATACTAATCCTATCGGTCGCTGGTTTGTTCCATCACAGCTGGGGCGATGACAACGACTCGTGAAAATAGATGGAGTTCAAATCAGACTTCTAGTTTGACCTCTGCGGTCAAATACACATTCAGCAAATTAGTTAGTTTATGAACAAAGAACTCGGGTTTGGAGGTCCAAAATTAGAAATACTAATACAATCGATCTCCAGTTGTTCCAACACAACCAGGGCGGTGACAATGACTCACAGAAGCAAATTAGTTTAGTTTAAAAACAAAGAACTTAGAGGTCCAAAAGTAGAATACTAATCCGATCGGCCTTCGGTTTGTTCCAACACGGTCAAGGTGATGACAGCAACTCGTGGAAACAGACAGAGTTCAAATCGAACTTCCAGTTTGACCTCGGTGCTCAAATATACATTCAACAAATTAGTTTAGTTTAAAAACAAAGAACTCGGGTTTGGGGGTCCAAAATTAGAAATGTTAATCTGATTAATGTTGAACCTCTTTCATAGTTTATTAATTTATTTTGGTGATAAAAAAACCTCATGATTATCATAAATATCAAGAATATATTTATTACTATTTTTCAAGATAAGTTATGTATAAGAAATAGCATGATTTTGATCACTTCAATCATTTGCTTAAGACCACATCGGCTTCGACATAAATCTCATCAGTCAAAGTGGAAATCGAAGTGTGACATCGATTGGTGAACAAGTTATGAAGACTAGTCGAAGTCAGTAGCAGTCGAAGTTCCAATCGATTGATGTTTAAGTCTACAGTCGAAGTTCCAATCGATTATTGTTTGTGTTCAGATTGGTGTTGTTTCTTCTCCAATTGAAGTGACCAGTCAAAGTTCCAATCGATTGGTGTTTATATCTACATTCGTAGTGGCTAGTCGAAGTTCTAATCGATTGGTGTTAAGCTACATATCGATTGGTGTTAAGTTATGTTCTGATTGGTCACTATTTACACTTTACGCCATCGATTGGTGATATAATGTTCCGATTGGTGACTAGTCAAGCTATATCTTATTGATTGGTGTTATAAGACTTGTTTATCGATTGATGTTATGAATGCTCTGATTGGTGTTTGTATGCTTTCAAACACATCGATTGATGAACACAAGTTCCTTTCATACCAATTAATGTTTACATGATTTCAAAATGTTCTTGGATCCCAATGGAATTTCAAATGCCTATCTGACTTTTATCTTATTATTCCTCTGACATACATAAAGCTCTTATAGCAGGTTCTCAGTAGGAAACATGAACTTCCACATAAGAAGGCACGGGCTATCTGACAAAGGACTTCTCTGGTCTAACATACATTTATTGTATGTAGGTCTATCATACATAGGCACATCTCTTAGACCTGCTGCTGGCACCCTTGGAAGAATGCACCAACTAAGAAGACATGTCTCTGCTCCAAGTAGCCGGTAGACTCATAAAGAATTCGTTAGACATAAAGAGAAGGAGAGCAGCAAAAGAAGAGAGCCAAGAGACTTCAATGGCTTTCTGTCAACGGTCCTCTTCTACTGGGTGTGTAAAATGTTAAAGGGACTTTAGCAGAGGGGCAATAAGTGAGCTTTCAAGATAAGAGAATCCTAGCATTTTCTTAGGAACGCCAAAGTTGAAAGAGAAGAGAGCCATCACTCTAATATGTGCCATCCTTTTTCATGCGCGTTCATGCCTTCTCTTCTTCCTTCTATATCATGGTTTCTAAGAGAAAGGGCTTTAGGTATGAGAGTGTTTTTCCTGTCTATTGTATCTCTCAGATTATTCCCAGATCAAGCCTTGTCTATTGTTCATCTTTAAGCTTGGTCTAGGGGACAGGTTCTATCTCTGTGTTTCAGAGTTGTGCCTCTTCATTTGAGGAGAAGGCTTGCTGAGCAAGCGTTACCCTTTGTAGAAGGGAAGACCTGACTTGGGCAGAGTGTTGTTCCCCTTGTTAAAGGGAAGACTTGTTGGGGTGTGTACTAGTGAGTTACTTCTCAACTTGTAAAAGAAACACTTAGCTGAGGTGAAAGAGTGGGATGTCTTCTTGCATGGAAAGAGAAGAAAACCAGCAGGGACTGGGTGTTTATTTTCCATTATGGGAACTGTACCATTGGTTAGTGAAATACCAAGCGATTGCTTGGGGACTAAACGTAGGACTTCCTTTCAAATTGCTTCCGCATTGCTACTCTTTATTGCACATGTTTACATTCACTAACCAAAGTTTTAAGTTATTGTTTTTGGTTTCAGAGTCATGTTTATCCTATCACCCCCCTCTAGGTAAACCTTGTTTCCATACCTTAGTGGGCCAACAAGTGGTATCAGAGCCAAGGTCTCTAAAAATCAAAGAAGATCCAAAGATCTAGGAGTAAAGATCAATGGCACCTCAAGGATTTGTTGAAGGGTAGTCCATCACAAGACCTCCACTATTTGATGGAGAAGATTATCAATATTGGAGATAGGATGGAGTTCTTCCTACAAGGCTACGACTACCAACTCTGGATCATCATAGAATGTAGCAACCTGAATTTTTGCGAAAAATTAAAATTTTAAATAAAGAATTAAAACCTAGCTAAATGGATATTTAAATAGAGCATTAAATAAAACCCATTAAATGGAAAAGAGTAATGGGCTTTGCTTAATGGATCTTCTAGAATTTATTGGGTCAAAAATATGAATTTGCAAGGGGAGAATAATAAGAAAATACCCTAAATTCGGAGTTTAATTATATCATAATTGGAAAGGCATATTTAATGCATTAATAAGCAATTAGAGTAGGAGTTGGATTCCTAAACCTACCCCATATGGGTTAGCACGAATTTGGATCTCTTCCAAGTCTAAATAGAGATTGGAAAGCAAGGAAGGAAGGTGGGAGTAAGGAAATTTCGTAATTAAAGAGGAATTAGAGTAGTAGTAGGAATAGAAATACATACTTGCATAAATACACCTCTTAAACTCTCTTGGGCAACCCTAGCTCGTTGCCAAGAGTTGTTGGACGTGGAGAAGAGGCTAAGGAGGAGAGGATTTCGTGGAGAGAAGAAGTGCTTGAAGCTTCTTTTCTTGTTCTTCAAGTTCTAGCCTTAGAAGACAAATTGAGTCAAAGGTAGGCATTCTCACAAGCAAAACCAAATCAAATTCATCTATAGGTAGTTCCAATCACCAGGAACAAAATCCCTCTTGTTTCATAATTTTCCATCGAGCCAATCTTTTGTTCTTGATTTTAGAAGATCTGCAAACATGATAACCCCGAGACATCATGTTTAATTCAAAACTCTATCTATACTTGATCCCATGCTACGAAAATTTTACTATAGATACTACTTGTTTTTAGGGATATTTGCCCCTAAAAGCCCTAATTTCTGTTGAGCATGTTACTCGAATTAAATCCATCTGCTCCCTATGTCATGTTCTATGTAACTTGTTCTTGTTCGTTCTCAAACCATGTTCAAACCATGCTCTCTCTCTAATTCCTAATTACTGGAAGTACTCTCGCATGTCTAGTTCCATTTGCCACTGATTTTGTGATTTTTCGTCATGTATATAATTAGTTATGATTTTATAAACGACCCTGTATCAAAATTTGAATGTTCTGGTCCGCAATCCAATGTCTGGTCTGATTCCTGTCAGAGTCAGGCGCAGACCACCAGATCGCGACTGCCCGATATGTCGCCTTCTGGGGTCAGATTGCGACAGCCCACCCATCGCAATCAAGAAGGCGACAGGTGTACCGTCGCGTTCCCAGTACCCGATCTGTAAGCCCTGTCGCGACCCGTACAGGACCCTGTCGCGTTCCATTATACCCCTGTCGCGATCCTCACTGGCCTATGTCGCCTTCATAGAAATTTTGGTGAAAAACCCATAAAAATATTTCTGTCACTTTCTAAATAATCCTTACGCCTTTTTACAGTTATACCCCGGTCAAAACCTTGCCTAAAAATGGAGCTATATGGAATGTTTTAAAATACATATTCATGACTTTATTTCTATCTATGATTTCTTACACATGCACACACATGAACCATCCATATATGGCTGAAATTTGGCATAAAGTATCTCATAATGTATCTGGTAATTTATTGAAATAAAGAATATTAATTGCCCTATTTTAAAGGACTTGTATTCGTTTCTCGCGTTGTTTATACACCGATATCGACGCTCCACTGTTCTAGAATTCCTCTAGAAAGTCGAGCACCTGTTTTATATACACACTTTTCTTGGCTTGTGGTGAACTCTCCGTCGGATATTCCTTTTGCCGGACTAGTGAACCCTTGCACAAGGCCTCCGTAAGTCTCCTCTGATCATGGATTCCCACATGGTCGACGAGCCGGTTGTACCCCAACACCCATTACCCCTTTAGGGATCGATATGATCTAAACGGCTATTAGAAGTTCACTCTTACCTTGAATCACGTCGGACCTCTGGGCTTGTGCATAACATGGCCAGCGGGAAGATCGTGAATTCCACCTGACTGCCAATACGACGTGCACGTGTTGTGCAACTGTTACTATCGCCTATTTACTCGTCGTGTTACGCGCAATTGTCCACTAGCTCTCACTATTCACGTTCACTCTACTATCTCATCTATTCATCTAGTGCTCTTATCTATTTCTTGGTACTCTCAAATTGGCCATTAATTGATTGTCTAAAGATAAACAATATAACCAATGCCAGCGCAATAGGGACCGATCAGGTCCTGGGGGGAGCGCCCGAAAGTGCCATTTGCCCGCGGGAGTTAAATGATCAGGATGTCGGCATTACATCCAAGTGCCATACTATCAAGATTAATCTAAGACAATCAACACAAAGTGCTATATTCTCTCGTTGTCTTTTGACAAACAAGTGCTATACTCTCTCCCGGCTATCTTCGAATAACCAAAGTGCAATTACTATCTCGATTGACGAAAGTTAATCAAAAGTTCCAGACTATTTCGATTGATAAGAAAATCAATCAAAGTACAATTTACTCTCTATAGGCCAACTACTTTTTCTCTCCTTGCTATACATGTTGCTTGCTATGCTTGATGTTGACGTTATTTGCCATCGTGTTGTTGTGTTGCTTTATATCGTGACTCGATCTTATTCGTTGTACTATACTTGATTCATCTGCTATTTGAACCATGTTACTTGTGCTCTTACTTTCTCGACTTTACATAACTCTCTCTATCTTTAGTTACTCTGCCATTTAATGCACTAATTATTTAAAGCCTGCTTGAGCCTGAGATTTAAGTCCTACTGGGCGTTATCGCTCACCCTACGTTATTTGATGTTGTGTTCTCAGGTGAGACCGAGGATGACACATACACTCACGAGGAAGGGAATGACCAAGAGTGAAGCTAGGAGTACCTTTGAGTCATTATGTTATCTTAGAGTTGTAGTTAGTTATTTTCTTCTATGCATGGAATTGGGCCCTATAGAATGGCTGATATTAGTGGTTGTAACTAGACATGGAAAAGTTATTAATGAGAAAGATTTGCTTTAGTATTATTCAATGTGCAATGGTTTGATGTCTAGTACTCGTTCTATACTTTTTCTTGCAACTGCCTTCTCGCTCCGATATTCCGCGTCGGGGCGTGACATAGAAGATGGTGACCTCCAAACATCGAAGCCCAAGGAAGAATGGACTGATGAAGACAAAAAGAATATATCCTTGAACATTAAAGCTAACAGCTTCATGTGTTGTGCACTGTCAAGGCAATAATTTAACATAATATATGCTTGCAAATCTACTAAAGAAATGTGGGACAAGCTGAAGTTCACATATGAAGGAACTGACAAAGTGAAGAAAACTAGGATTGATATCCTGGTTACTCAATACGAAAAGTTTCAAATGATGACATGTGAGACTATTACACAAATGTATAGTAGATTCAATGATGTAAGTAATGGTCTTACAAGGCTTGGAAAGACATACAACACTGGGGATATGATAAAAAAAAATTCTCAGATCTCTACCAAATCAAGATCACAGCTATAGAAGAAGCAAATGACCTCTCTACCATGTCTTGGAAAAACTCATTGGGTCATTAATGGCTCATGAAATAAATATAGAGAGATTAGGAGACGACACATCAAAGAAAGTATATTCTAATGCCTTCAAGGTTATAGTTGTTGCTACTTCCACCTCTTCTTCTTCTAGTTCAGAAAATGTAGGTTCTAAAGACAGTGATGTTGATGAAGTCCTGTCAAAGCTTTAAAAGATTCTTAAAAAGAAGAAGAAGAAGAATGGATCAAGAACGATCCAGAAGAAAAACAAAAAGAAAAATGAACCAGTTTGCTATGAATGTGGATAGCCTGGACATCTGAGGCCTGACTATCTAAAAGTCAAGAGAATAGGTCAACAAGAAAAGTTCAAGAAGAAGCACAAGAAATTTAAGAGCAAAGTCATGGTAGCTACATGGGACAACGAAGAAGCCTCCTCTATAGATACATCAAGCTCAAATTCTGAAGAAGAGCATGTGAGTCTAGCCCTCATAGTACGACTAGATGAGGTACAATCTGACCCATCTTTTAATTTTTGTACTGATTCAGGTTCAGAATCTGAAGATTTAGAAGAAATGTTTAATAAACTTTATGGAAAACACAAAGTTTGTTATGAAAGAATTAAAGAATCTGAAAATTAATCTTAAATTCTGATCTTAAATCTAAAATGGAACAATTAGAAACTCAGTTAAAAGAGATCAAACTCAATAATGATCTTCTGTGAGATGATTAAAGAAGAAGAACAATGAAAAATTAGGGTTGCAAGAAAAATTGAGAACTCTAATTGAAGAAAATGTTTACTTGAAGGAATCTATTAGAAAACTAACTAAAGGCAAAACATCTCTTGCTTAATGCTTAAAAGGTTCTAAACTAGCACAAACCTTCTGAAAAATAAATTAAGTACTAAAAAAGTATCCATTACCAAAATTTGTAAAAGAAACAAAAGATCAAGTCCATCAGAAAAAAAAAAGATTTAATATTAGGGTCTTCAAAACAAATCTCACTATAACAAATTAGGCCACACAGTAAATTCTTCCACTACTAAACACTTAATATGGATTCCTAAAGATCATTTTTATGCATCTAACCATCAATGACCCAAAAAGAATTGGGTACCTATTTCTGAGTAATTTATTTGCAAGATAACCTTGGAGCATCATGAACAAAGGATGCTCAAGGCATTGGTGACTGCTAGCTCTTCATCCAACTCAAATCTAAAGAGAAAGTAGTCACAAATAAATTTTGCTTATAATTTTTAAATACTACTAACAGCCTTACAAGATTCTATTTGTTCTTTTTATAAGATCAATGCAGGAAAACTTTTGAAGAAATGACAAACAACAAGATCAAACACCAAAAAATAGAAATCAACAAGAAGGTGTTGACAGATTCAAATTTGGTTGTCGATAAACGAAGCACAGGTCAACACAAAAAGGACACAGGTCGACACATATGAAGGATGTGTTGACATACAAAGGATACAGGTCGACGCATCATGAAGGAAATGTCGACAGATGATATCCAGTTGTCGACAAACAAGGAGAATCTATGAAAATTTGCCATAGCATCATCAACTAAGGGGGAGCCTCACAATCAGGGGGAGCATACAGTAAGTGGGAGTTGTAATTCATGACTATATTATTGATCCCCTCTCCTTCAAACTCCTAAATGGTAAGAAACTTCCTTTAAGGGGGAGAATGTCAATGGTAAGAACTTTTCTTTTTTGTTATTGACAAAAAGGAGGAGAGTATTTTATCCATGAATTTTAAATTCAATGGTTGTATTGAATATTTTTAAAAATTCTCTTGAGTTTTGTCTTCACCAAAAAGAGGGGGATTGTTGAACCTCTTTCATATTTTATTCCTTATTTTGGTGATAACAAAATCTCATGATTAAGATCTTAAATATCAAGAATATATTTATTACTATTTTTCAAGATAATTTATGTATAAGAAATAACATGATTTCCATCGCTTCAATCATTTGTCTAAGTCCACATCGACTTTGGTATAAATCTCATTAGTCGAAGTGGCAATCAAAGTGTGACATTGATTGGTGAACAAGTTATGAAGACCAGTCGAAGTCGGTAGCAGTCAAGGTTCCAATCGACTGATGTTTAAGTTTGTAGTCGAAGTTTCAATCGGTTACTGTTTGTGTTCGATTGATGTTGTTTATTCTCAATCGAAGTGACCAGTCGAAGTTCCAATCAATTAGTGTTTATGTCAATAGTCAAAGTGGCCAGTCGAAGTTTCAATCAATTGGTGTTAAGCTTCATATCGATTGGTGTTATAATGTTCAGATTGGTGACTATTTAAGCTATATCTTATCGATTGGTATTATAAGATTTGTTTCATATTGATTGCTATTATGAATGTTTTGATTGGTTGATGATAAAGGACTTCTATAGTCTAACAAGAAACATGGACTTCCACATAAGAAGGTATGGGCTATCTGATAAAGAACTTTTCTGGTCTAACTTACATTTATTGTATGCAGGTTTATGATACATAATCACATCTCTTGGACATGTTGTTGGCACCCTTGGAAGCATGCACCAACTAAGAAGACATCTCTCTACTCCAAGTAGCCAGTAGACTCATGAAGAATCCGTTAGACACAAAGAGAAGGAGAGCAGTAGAAGAAAAGAGCCAAGAGACTCTAACGGCCTTCTGTCAACAGTCCTCTTCTGTTGGGTGTATAAGATGTTGAAGGGACTCTAGCAGAGGGGCAAGAAGTGAGCTTTCAAGAAAAGATAATCCCAGCATTTTCTAAAGACACCAAAGTTGAAAGAGAAGAGAGCCATCACTCCAATCTATGTCATCCTTCTTCAAGTGCATTCAAGCCTTCTCTCCTTCCTTCTGTTTCAAATTTTTCTCAGGGAAAGGGCTTTAGGTCTGAGAGTGATCTTCCTATCTATTGTATCTCTCATATTCTTCCTAGATCAAGCCTTGTCTATTGTTCATCTTTAAGCTTGGTCTAGGGGCATGGGTTCTATCTCTATGTTTCAGAGTTGTCTCTTCATTGAAGAGAAGACTTGCAGAGCAAGCATTCCCTTTTGTAGAAGGTAAGACTTGTCTTGGACATTGTGTTGTTCCCCTTGTTGAAGGGAAGACTTGCTAGGGTGTATACCAGTGAGTTGCTTCTCAGCTCGTAAAAGAAGCAACTAATTGAGGTGAAACAGTGCTGCCTTCTTACCCGAAAAAAGAAGAAGATCAGTAGGAGCTGAGTGTTGTATTGTCTTTTAAGGGGGACTATACCCTTGGTTAGTGAAATCCCAAGACATTGCTTAGGGACTGGACATAAGACTTCCTTTTGGAAGATTCTTGTATGTGATTATCTTTTAAATTGCTTCCGCATTGTTACTCTTTATTGCTTATATTCACTAACCAAAGTTTTAAGTTGTTATTTTTGGTTTCAGATTCATGTTTATCATATTCAACCCCCTCTAAGTAAACCTTGCTGCCATAACTTAGTGGGCTAATAATCAGCCTTTGGTTTGTTCCAACATGGTTGGGGCGATGACAACGACTCGTAGAAACACACAGAGTTCAAATTGGACTCAAATTCGCATTCACCAAATTAGTTTAGTTTAAAAGTGAGTGAATTTATATGAAAAAATAAACTCTAAAAAATTAAATAATTTATTTCTTTTAGTATTTAATTTTAATCTATTATTCTTATATATTCTTGTAGGTTTCTTCATCCAGTGGCGTTGGAGGAGAGGAGGAGGATGTGGATACTAAGGATCCATGATATATTTCTTTTTATTATCCTAGACATTTATGCATTTGTTGTACTTATTAATTGTTCATTTTTTATTTTTATTTTGTTTGTAAAATAGGTTATTTTTATTTTTACATATAATTTTTAAATAAATAATCAGGGACCGATTAACGACCAAATATATTCGGTCGCTATTTTGTCGCTATTTTGTGACCAAATAGCGACCGAATATATTCGATCACTAAATATCCATCTGCGACCGATTTTTTTCGATCACAGATTCGGCCACAATTTAGAGATCGAATAACGACCGAATCTGTGACTATAATTGGTCACAATATTGTGACCGACCAATTATCTTCAGCGACAATTTCAATCGCTATTCGATCGTTGTTTGATCGAATAGCGACCGAAACTATCAGTCGCTATTCATGCTTTTCCTTGTGGACCTATGGTGGTAGTGCTCGGGCCTCTTTAATTTTAGCTAGTCTTGTCTTTTCTTTTCTTTTGAGTTTTCCCCTTCATAGGGCTCCTTTTATAAAGGTAAAACATCTCTTGCTTAATGCTTAAAAGGTTCTAAAACTAGCACTAACAAGCAAGGGCTTAGATACAAACCTTTTAAAAAATAAATTAAGTACCCAAAAAAGTATCCATTACCAAAATTTGTAAAAGAAATAAAAGATCAAGTACATCAGAAAAAAAAAAGATTTAATATTAGGGTCTTTAAAACAAATCATATTCCGTGTTGTTCTCACTGTAACAAATAGGCCACACAATAAATTCTTGCACTACTGGACACTTAATATGGATTCCAAAGATCATTTTACGCATCTAACCATCAAGGACCCAAAAAGAATTGGGTACCTATTTCTGAGTAATTTATTTGCAAGATAACCTTGGAGCATCATGAACAAAGGATGCTCAAGGCATTGGTGACTGCCAACTCTTCATCCAACTCAAATCTAAACAGAAAGTAGTCACAAATAAATTTTGTTTATAATCTTTAAATACTACTAACATCCTTACAATATTCTATTTGTTCTTTTTATAAGATCAATGCAAGAAAACTTTGAAGAAATGACAAACAACGAGATCAAACACGAACAAATAGAAATCAACAAGAAGGTGTCGACAGATTCAAATCTAGTTGTCGAAAAATGAAGCATAGGTCAACACAGAAAGGACACAGGTCGAAACATATGAAAAATGTGTCGACATACAAAGGATGCAGGTCGACACATCATGAAGGAAATGTCGACAGATGATATCCAGTTGTCGACAAACAAGGAGAATCTATGAAAATTTGCCAGAGCATCACTAAGGGGGAGCCTCATAATCAGGGGGAGCATACAGTAAGTGGGAGTTGTAATTCATGACTATATTATGGAACCCCTCTCCTTCAAACTCCTAAATGGTAAGAAATTCCTTTAAGGGGGGAGAATGTCAATGGTAATGTCACATCCCGATATTTAATATATCTATAAATGCCTAAACGTGGACGAATAAGAAATCAAGAGTAAAATTTGAACTATTCGAGTAGAAAATTGCTCGGGGGCTTCACTAAATAAAAATTATTAACTGCCGTTCTACAGGTATTACATGATTCTCAATTTACAATTCAAAAGTAAACACCGCAAAGGTTGATCTCTCAGCCCACAAATCCGATGTCCCGCCTTCTAGAACTGTAGATTACTTGAGAAAAAATAGGATTTGATGAGCTAACTAGCCCAGTAGGATTCAATCTTCTAATCAAAAGGATTATGATAACCAAAGAATAGACAAGAAACTTAACTGTTAGCACTGTTGAATATCAAAGATGATTGGATGACCATGTCAATAGATAACAATTGTAGAACATGAGTACTAAACAAGATTGACGGTCAAGAATTCAGGACAACAATTCATGTTCTGGTTCAAATACATATCCAACTCATGATAAAATAACATGATGACTAATCAAGCTTGTATGATGCAATGACAAACATCCACAGATCCTTTATCATTCCGTACGGCCACTAAACGAATGCGGGTGCTCCTCCCGGGACTGGACCAACCCCACTTGCACTGGCATATCTCAACTTAGTCCGAAGACCCAAAAATTGTCATCACAAATTATTTCTGGTAATATTCAAGTGTGGTACATAAGTACTCCGAATCTCATATGTAACAAAGGTTTATGGTCCAAAGCCAATAATTTCAGAAGGTTGAAACCACATAAGAATCAATTATACTTGGAATATTTAAGAATAATCCAAAGTAGGATATGGAAGGAAAATGAATGATCCCTCTTAGTGATAAAGTAATTGGAATCCAAGAAAATGAGGGAAACAACTAGTTCGGTTAATACCAAAGTGTGCCACCTTTGGTTGGAAATGAAACAGACCTGGTTAAACATTACAGACAAGTGTATGTCGACAGCCAGGGAGTGGCTGTTGACAGCTACTATCCTCCCAGAACCAGTTTCTGGAACTTAGACACTGTCTGTCGACAGGCCAAGGGTGGCTGTAGACAGATGAAGACCATCTGTCGACAGATAAGAGCTATTTGTCGACAACTACTGGTGGTTCTGCACATCTGGGTTCTCGAAGCATGATACCTATCGACAGATGGGTTCTATATGTCGACAGTTGTGGGTTGAACTTCCATAAATGATATTACAACATCTTAGAAGACTCTTCTAAGTGTTCCTATGATTCCAAACATGGTTAACAACATCTAAATGGTCTTATTCACATCCTTAAACACCATTTGCATGAAGGAAATAATTAGGACAGTAAGAGTGCAAATTTTACACATGGATGGCATGAAGCTTATGAAAGGATGATCATGAGAATACAACTCTTCTAGACAACATTTTCTTACACCTAATAGGAAGATTTTCACAAGTATGCTTGGACATAACATGAACATTAGCTAAAACATGATTACAATGGATAGGAAAACAATCCTAAGGATGTTTCAGAATCAAAGACAAGTGTGGACATGGCCAAACACTTAAACATGAAGCTCTTTAGCAAGAGAAGGAGACAAGAAGTAGAAAAGAAAGAGAGAATCCTACTTGACTTAAGAAAGATGAAGTCCTCTCCTTTCCTCCCAACGAAGGGAACTAGTAGTAGCAGGAAGGAAGAAGACTTGAGGAAGCAATATCCACGGCAAGTGCAGCAAAGGCAGCTACAGAAGAAGCAGCAGCAGCACGGTAAAGCAGCAGCAGCAACACCAACAAAGCAACTGATAGCAGCAGTAGCTTCAGCAGCAGGGAGACTGGGAAAGAGGTGGAAAGGCTCACACGAAGGGTGAAGGGAAGGCTTATATAAGCTCCCTGGTTTCTTGCATGTATGGCACGTAGCCATACATGTGTTGTGGTAAAAGCCATCTCTCCCCTCCCAAGCCACGTTTACCATGCAATTCCCATAGCTTAGCCACGTTAACATGGGGGTTTACCTCACTAACACGTATTAGGATACGCGTAGACCACTTACCTAAGGTGCAAAGAGGCTACGTAGCCCATGATACGTAAGCAAAATTAATCAAAAAAAATGGGTACGTAAATAGGTGAAAATTCAGTTGGTCCTTTTGTCCCTAAATTTTATACCCAAATGATGTTCATTCAAGTTAAAATTTCAAACATAAGCTAATACAAAGTTTTACAAATTATGGTAATTTAGTTTACTTTTTTAGAATTAATTTTCACCCAGCAAAAAATTACCCAAAAAATCATTACGTCAACTAAATCTTGAAATCTGCGCATCAATAATTTGGATATTTGTATTTCTAGTATCAGCACATTTTCTTAAAATTATGGTATTTCGGATTTCAATTCCGTTACCGAATTCTGGTGACGCCCTGTCGGAGTGCGCACATCTGAAGACAGTACCAGGATTACTTTAATAAAATAGAAATATGTCTAAAATAAAGATAATCAGGTTCTTGTAAGTATTTATGTCTTTTATGAAAATTAGAATCTTCTCTAATTTTTATATTATATTATTATTTTGAAATTAATTTTTGGATGTTACAAGTAAGAACTTTTCTTTTTGGTTATTGACAAAAAGGAGGAGAGTATTTTATCCATGAATTTTAAATTCAATGGTTGTATTGAATATTTTTTGAAAATTTTCTGAGTTTTGTCATCACCAAAAAGAGGGGGATTGTTGAACCTCTTTCATATTTTTCCTTTATTTTGGTGATAACAAAATCTCATGATTATCATAAATATCAAGAATATATTTATTACTATTTTTCAAGATATTTATGTATAAAAAATAACATGATTTCTATCGCTTCAATCATTTGTCTAACTCCACATCGACTTTGGTATAAATCATCAGTCGAAGTGGCAATTAAAGTGTGACATCGATTGGTGAACAAGTTATGAAAACCAGTCGAAGTTCCAATCGACTGATGTTTAAGTTTGCAGTCGAAGTTTCAATTGGGTACTATTTGTGTTCCGATGATGTTGTTTATTCTCCAATCAAAGTGACCAGTCGAAGTTCCAATCGTTGGTGTTTATGTCTATAGTCGAAGTGGCCAGTCGAAGTTCTAATCAATTGATTTTAAGCTTCATATCGATGGTGATATAATGTTCAGATTGGTGACTATTTAAGCTATATCTTATTGATTGGTGTTATAAGACTTGTTTAATATTGATTGCTATTATGAATGTTTCGATTGGGTGATGATAAAGGACTTCTCTAGTCTAACAGAAAACATGGACTTCCACATAAGAAGGTATGGGCTATCTGATAAAGGACTTCTCTGGTCTAACATACATTTATTGTATGCAGGTTTATGATACATAATCACATCTCTTGCACATGTTGTTGGCACCCTTGGAAGCATGCACCAATTAAGAAGACATCTCTCTACTCCAAGTAGCTAGTAGACTCATGAAGAATCCGTTAGACACAAAGAGAAGGAGAGCAGTAGAAGAAGAGAGCCAAGAGACTCTAACGGCCTTCTGTCAACAGTCCTCTTCTGTTGGGTGTATAAGAGTGAAGTGACTCTAGCAGAGGGGCAAGAAGTGAGCTTTCAAGAAAACATAATCCCAACATTTTCTAAAGACACAAAGTTGTAACACCCGGGAAATTTAGTGATTTAGAATTAAAGGAGAATAAAGAAATTCCGTAATTATTGGAACGATAAAACTTACGTACCATTATCGTACAAGAGAAAACACATCGGGGAAAATTGTAACACGGAAGAATAACCCAACCATAAATTAAATAAACAGTTGGAGAGACTCACAACATTATGTATTAATAACCCATTAACAAGATTGGTCAATGGAGTACTTTTGGCCCAGGATAAAAATCTGGGACAAGAAAATACCCAGAAATTCGTGTATGTAATTATGCAATAATTAGGGAGGGCAATATAGGGTTAAAAGATGGGTGATTAGTCATGTAAGGTAAGCAAAAACCGAACCCAACTCTAAGAGGTGGTTTCCTAAACCTTTGCTACTCCTTTGGGTGAGAGAATCCCAGATTTCTTGGAAACTAGGAAACAGAATTCGCAGCCCTTTCCTAGTCCCGTTAGGACTTGTTGGTACACCCTAAATCTATAAGAAACTCGTCCTTAAACTCTGGGGAATGTTTAGCAACAAGTTAGGGTCGTGAGCAGCAAGTTTGGAGCGCTGGGGAAGAGGAGACTGGCTGGGGAAAACGTGCTCTTCCTCAACCTCGCTACATCAACCCAGAAATCTGTAGAGAGTTTTAGCATTCAAAGGTAGGTGTTCTCGGGGAAAGATAAAAGAAACCAACACCATCATGTAGATTTTCGAGTCTAGGATCATTTGCACTTGGTTTGACTCAATTTCATGGAGTATACATGGCGTATTCGTAGTTTTCCCTAAGTCGCGCACAGTTAGGGCTTTTCCCGTTCTTCTTATTTTGCACGTGATTTTATACCGAATTAGCCCAAGCTTCCTTCATGAAAGTTATTCTACTTGTAGTCACGATCATTTTTTATGTTGGATGTTTTATCCAAAAGTCTTTCGTTAGAGAGTTATAAGCATGGTAAGAGAGTCTCTGTACGATACTGCGATTTCGGGTTGCACTTAGCTTTATGTTCTACACATGTTTTCTTGGGATTCGAGACCGAATGTGATAAAATCCCCAACATCAAAGTTGTCTCGTCATACTTCATGTTGAACGTTTTGTCTAAATGTCATTTGTTAGAGAGTTATAAGCAGGGTAAGTAAATCAGTGCATGAGATGTGTTTTCGGGTCACACTTGACCTATTTGTTTTTTTTGGAAGGGCATCTAGTGTCGACACTAGTTGATCTAGTGTCGACACACTGTCCCAAATCAGCCCAAAATATGTTCTGGGAAGGTCTCTGGTGTCGACACTAGTTGATCTAGGTCGACACACTGTCCAGTTTGGCCAGAAGTCTGTTATGGGAAGGTCTCTAGTGTCGACACTAGTGATCTAGTGTCGACACACTGTCCAGAATTGGCCAGAAGGTTTTCTGGGAGGGTCTCTAGTGTCGACACTACTTGATCTAGTGTCGCACATTGTCTGACCTGTTGACTGAGTTTTCTGAAAGCTGTCTCTAGTGTCGACACTACTTGATCTAGTGTCGACACTACTTGACCAGTTCTGCTTATTTTGCCTTGTGTTTGAAGCATTGTGTCGACACCAGTAAGGGGTGTGTCGACACTACCTTTGCAAAAATTTCATTCTTAGGTCTGATCATTTAATGGTGTCTAATAGCATGTGCATGATGTTATATAGTATGCATGGACCTAAAAGAAATCAACCATTGAAGAAAAATGGTAATGATACGAATATGATTCTAATGTGTAATTGTGATTGTCCTTATGTTCATTGGATTATCTGTGATCTTTCTCTTTGTCAATGATATGATAAGAATATGATATGAATGTGGGATGAATACATGTTAGTATGGACTTGTTAGTGGAGTTAATGTCATGATTTGCATATGAGTTTCAATAGTTACATGTTTTCCGTTTCATTAATAATTGTCCATATGCATACATGCTAGGAAGATCCGTGACTCGTCACTTACACTTTTGCACGAATAGGCACACCCTCCTTGGGGAAATGAGAGCACATGTTCTGCATATGATCTGTCTTTAGAAAACATCTCATGTCAAGACATTAATGAATTATGAAACTTAAGATACGTGGTTATCCTGCCTTGTTCTCTTGAGCTATTTGTCATACCTTGACTCTATGAATGATCATGTTCCTTTTACCATGAGCTTGTCATTGAAACTCTGTGGCCATAATATGAATATGTTTGTTCGGCACAATATGGGACTTCGGTCCATTTGACTAATGCCTGTGCAAAAAAAGGGGCCTGGTCCGGTCCTGGGGAGGAGCGCCCCAACGTACTTATTAACCGCGGGAGTATGGACTTCTGGTGCTTGGCATAGCACAACGAATAAGCAAGATTTGTGGAAATGTGCCTTCGTTTGATATGATAAGTTTGATTTGATCTGATATGATAAGATTGATATGATACGTCTGTTCATGTGATACATGATATCTGTTTGAATATGGCCAATCTTTTGATATAATTCTACTCTTGAAAATCTGTCCATTGTATATGCAATTCGACATTTGATCTGATATGATATCCGTTCTACTCTGCTATTCAATCTGTTAGTATTGCATGCATTGTCATCATATTCATGTGCATATCTGCCTATTTAAAATGCTAATCATGTATATTTGTGCCCGCACAATATTGAGATGTAAATCCTACTGAGCTAGTTCGCTCACCCCTATCAACCTGCCCTTTTTCAGGTAGTGATGAGGAACCAGTGGAGTCCGATGGGAGGGCAGGGCAAGAGTGATGAGCACCTGTCATATGAATAGTTGACAGTTTAGAAATAGACATATGAGTAGTCGATGTATATAGAAACATTTCATTTGAATAATGAACTCTTTACAGCGAGTTCTTTCTTATGTAAGGTTGCAACTAGTTGAATGAAATAGAATAAAGGATATTTTGGTGACCATGCTATAGTCTCAAATGTGTTCTTTTGTTTAATTGTGACTCTGCGTTATTCAACTGTGATACGTCTATCTGTATCGTTCACATCTCCCGGTATTTATTCGCTGCTAAATATCGGGGCGTGACAGTTGGTATCAGAGCCTAACTTTAGGGTCCAAGGGAATAGGAAGATAGAATGAAACTAGATCACACGAGTCAACATCTATCGTACCTAATGTGAGCTTGGGTAGAACCATGGGAATAGAAGTCACATGTGATATATTTAGATGACTGACCTATATTATTATCTTGAAGGTACTTATTACCTCACTGGCCGCTGAACGTGCCCAGGCTAGGGACATGCAACAAACAATACAGAACTTGACTCAGGCTATCCTGCAAGCCACCCAGGGTGGAGGTAACCGCGAAGCCGGTGATCTCCATCGAAATTTTCGGAATATGGATCCGCCTAGGTTTGGAGGGAGTACTGACCCAGATGTTGCTGAACACTGGGTTAAGGAAATTGAAAGGATATTCAGGGTCAGCAATGCACGGACCAGAACAAAGTACTTCTGGCGACTTTCCAATGGAAAAGGATGCCAGGGCATGGTGGGAGTCGGTAGAAGCAACACTGAATGGCCAGCAACTGACATGGGCTCAGTTCATTGAGCAATTCAACACCAAGTACTTCTCTGAGAGGGTCCAGGAGCGGAAAGCAGCCGAATTTGCGGCTTTGAAGCAAAGAGGGGACTCAATGTGGCCGAGTACGAGGCCCAATTCTCTCGTCTGTCCCGATATGTTGTTCACTTAATTGGGACAGAAAGGATGAAGGCAAAATGCTTTCTGAATGGCTTGAGGCCCCAGTTCATCACTCAACTGGCGCCAATGGACATTCAGACCTATGCTGACATGGTAAAGAAGGCTCAGTTACTGGAAGATGCCATGGAGACCGCTGAAAGAATTACGGGAAAATCCGTGAAAAGGGAGCAAGTGTCTTCTACAGGAAGGTATCAGCCGACCATTGGGAAGAAAAGGCCCAATGGCGGGGTAAATGAATCAGCTGATAAAAAGCCAAAGGAGTTAGGAAAGCAGATAGTGGTGACGACGGGAGAAAGGTGCAAACACTGTGACATAGCTAGTCACCAGTCTGAACAATGCTGGAGAGCGCAAGGGAGATGCCTGCGCTGTGGAGTCGTGACCATAGGATCTCGGACTACCCAATATTGAAAGAACAAGCCCTCAGGACAAACGTCCGAATGGACAGAAGAGGCAAGGCCGCTTGCAAGCTATTCAGGAACCAGAAGCTGCTGAAGAAGGAGGTATCGTGGAAGGTACACTTACTATCTTTCCCGACCCGCATATGTTCTCTTTGATACGGGAGCTACGCATTCCTTATATCTCAAACATTTGTTGATACCCTACCTGTGAAACCCGTCCCAATGAAATCCGGAATAGTGTGTGTCAACCCCGATTGGTCCTGGCACCAATCTTACAAACCATATGCCATCCAGTGAAGTGTTGATTGAAACCCAAAACCTACCAGCAAATTTAATATGTATGGACATGGTGGGGTATGATGTGATACTGGGAGTAGACTGGATGTCTGAACATGGGGCTAGTATCAATTGCAGGAGAAGTCGGGTAACCTTTAGTCATTACCCAAAACTAGTGTTCACAGGGGATAGAAACCGCAGGAGATTGTCACTTATCTATGCACTACAAGCCAAAAGGATGATGAGGAAAGGTTGTATGGCCTTTCTTGCTGCTGTTGTCATCGCAAAGAAGGAAGTCAAAGTTGAGGACATCCATGTTGTCAGCGAATACGCTGATGTTTTCCCCAAAGACTTGCCAGGAATTCCTCCTGAGCGAGAGGTCGATTTTACCATCGAGTTGGTCCCTGGAGCAGCACCAGTATCTAGGGCACCATATAGAATGTCCCCCGCAGAACTGAAGGAACTAAAAGAGCAACTGATGGAACTGTTAGAGAAGGGTTCATCCGACCAAGCACATCGCCATGGGGTGCACCTGTCCTCTTCGTCAAGAAGAAAGATGGGTTGATGAGGCTATGTATAGATTACAGACAACTAAACCAGTAACTATCAAGAACAAATACCCTCTGCCAAGGATTGATGAGTGTTTGATCAATTATCTGGAGCTAGATACTTCTCTAAAATAGATCTCAGATCTGGTTATCATCAATTGAGGATCAAAGGAGAAGACATTCACAAGACAGCTTCCGAAGCAGGTATGGGCATTATGAATTTATTGTTATGCCTTTGGACTAACAAATGCCCCTGCAGTTTTCATGCAGTTGATGAATAGCATTTATCGCCCATATCTTGATAAATATGTGGTGGTATTCATCGATGATATATTGATCTATTCCAAGACAAAGGAAGAGCATGAGGAGCATTTGAGGATTTCATTACAGATTTTAAGGGAGAATAAATTATATGCCAAGCTAAGTAAATGTGAATTCTGGCTTGAGGAGGTATCCTTTTTAGGGCATGTGGTAACCAAGGATGGTATCGCTGTTGATCCATCAAAGGTGAGGCTGTGCTGAAATGGGAGAGACCGACAAGCGTCACAGGAGATCGGGAGCTTTCTAGGATTAGCTGGATACTATCAAAGGTTTATAAAGGATTTCTCAAAGATTGCAGTGCCATTGACCAAGCTGACCCGGAAGGAAAATCCGTTTGTGTGGATGATGAATGTGAAGAAAGCTTTAACAACTTGAAGAAGTGTCTGACTACTGCTCCTGTCCTTGCTTTACCACTGAAGAGGGAGGATTTGAAATTATTCAGATGCTTGGGAACAGGTCTGGGATGCGTCTTAATGCAACAAGGGAAAGTAATAAGCTTATGCCTCAAGACAGTTGAAGATCCACGAAGTGAACTTCCCGGTTCATGACCTGGAGTTAGCAGCTGTAGTATTCGCCTTGAAGATTTGGAGGCATTATATCTATGGTGAGCAATTTAAAGTCTTTTCTGACCACAAGAGTTTGAAATACTTGTTCTCACAGAAGGAGCTTAACATGAGACAAAAAGAGGTGGTTAGAGTACCTTAAGGACTTTGACTTGACTTTTCCATTCAATATCACCCTGGGAAAGCCAATGTAGTGGCAGACGCTCTAAGTAGACAACCAGGAGCTATGCTAGCTAGTATGATGCTGGGCGAATGGAAGTTATTGGAGCAATTTGCAAGTTTGAACATAGACGTGGGAAAGAAGGAAAAACAAGTAATGATTTCAAATCTCCAGATACAATCCGATCTACTGACCGAAATCAAGAGAGAGAACAGGGAGAGGATCCATTCTTAGTTGAGATCATGGAGAAGCTAGAGCAAAGACCTGACTTTATTCTATCAGCTGAAGGAAGATTATTATTCCGAGGTAGAACATGTGTCCCTGATCATGGAGAACTCAAGAAGAGGTTACTAAATGAAGCTCACCAGTCCAAGTACACGATTCATCCAGGATCACAAAGATGTACCAAGACTTAAAAAGGTCGTATTGGTGGCCAAACATGAAGAGGGATGTGGCCGATCATGAGTCATACTGTTAACATGCATGAAAGTCAAGGCCGAGCATTCCGTACAGCTGGTGGACTGCTACCACTAGAAATCCCGGAATGGAAGTGGGATAGCATCGGTATGGACTTTATCATGGGATTGCCCAAGACTAGAGGTGGTATGGATGCAATATGGGTAATAGTTGATCGATTGACTAAGTCGGCTCACTTCTTGCCGATCAAGAGTATGTGGTCAGTGGATGTATTGGCTGCACTATATGTTAAGGAAGTAGTCAGATTGCATGGGGTTCCATCTAACATAATATCGGATCGGGACCCTAGATTTACTTCACATTTTGGAAGGTTTACAAGAAGCAATGGGTACTGATACCGGTCGTCGTCAACCGACGAGTCAGGCCGACGAGAGCGACGGTCGGCCACGCTGACGAACCGACGACCAGGTTGTCGTCTCTCGTCGTCGTGGGCAAGTCAATCATTGCCGAGAACCAATTTAGTCAAGCACTATATCCGGGCGCTCCTAGCTGGCACCAGGTCATACCTACCTAGGGGCGGAGAGTCCCGTGAATCACGACCCCCAGC